>NW_026470750.1:0-11255 GCF_026875155.1 Cherax quadricarinatus | reverse complement strand
TTCACATTTCTTAGCGCGTCATCATGAGCTATGCAATGTTTCAAGGCTTGCAACATAGACCCACACTGCGCTGTGTACCGTGTTCTAGGCAGGCACTGTTCATGTTTTCGTTCCTTCATGCATTTATGTATTCACTGCGGCGTGTTTCAAGGTATCTTGCTGTCTCACCTATGTATATTCTGTCACAACCTCTACAAGGGACAGTATAAACCCTTGCATTCACTGGATCACAGTTTTTCAATATCGACCAAGTCAAATCTTTCATGGAAGTACTAGTTACGATGGCGACTCTAATGTCAGATTGTGCAAGCACTTTAGAGACATTGATTGCAACATTGTTGTAAGGAGTTTTGAGACTCTCTGATCGCGGGTTCTAACCCCGCCCGTGGTATGGTTTGTTTGCAATAGTGTCATTACGATTTCGTGAGTTATGGTTTGTAGGAAAGGATTATAACCTAGCAGTGGTGTTAGTGCGTGGAAACTGATGATCTGAAGGACTCTTTCTTGTACTCATTGAAGAAAAAAGAAAGGAAATGTTGATCAGTGAAGGTCTGGTGTATGTATGTACTCTGCTCTTCAATAAACTCGAGACTGGAAATTCTGTATGCTCTTACGAGAATTCCAGTGATGATGACTCTTTTGGTCTTTGTCTCTTGACTGGAATAGAAGTGTGTGAGATCAGTTTGTTTATGGGCTTCATGTAAACTTGAAACCTTAGAGTGTTATCTACTTTTTGAATAACGACGTCTAGAAAAGATAACTTGTTAATGGACTCTTCAAGAGTAAACTGGATAGACTTCTCTGAAGATTCTGCACATCAAAAACGTTTGGGAGTTATTATGAGGATGTCTTCCACATAATGTATCCAAGTGACGTTTATGGTGATGATGTTGGCAATGCATTCAGCTTCCAGGTGTTCCAGATACAAGTTGGCTAAGAAGGAGATGATGGGGACCCCTTTCTATAACAGAGTTGTTTGTAGAGGCTGTTATTGAGACAAAAACAATTGAAATTAATGCAGAGTTCAATCAGGTCAACGAAATCTCCGGGAGGTAGAGGAAAATTAATTCCTGATTGACTTTACGTGGCTTGTGTGGTGGATACTTTAGTGAAGAAGGAAGTTACATCTAAACCACTTAGTTTTTTGTTTCGGATGGAGAGATCGCTGATGCGGTTGAGGAGGCCGCCTGAATGCATATGATGGGCCCGAATGATGGTTTCCAGAAGGCAAGAAAGATGTTCGGCGAGAACTCCAGCTAATTTTTCTGGTGAATTGCCTATACCTGCTGTGATTGGTCTAAAAGGAATATAATGTTTATGAGTCATAGGTGGTCTACACATGTGTGCAGGTTTGGGCTGCTGAGTATCAAGTGTAGAAGTTCCGCCCCGTCACTGGTGCGTCTAAGTATTTGCTTGGTTTCGTATATGAAGTCCTTGGTATCTCACAATGTTCTGTGCTGATGGTCTCGTATGTAAACTGGTCGGTCTAAAGGTCCATCATTTTTAGTGTTGTAGGCGCTGCTATTGAGTATAACGACTCCACCATCTTTGTCGGCGAAAGGCAGCCGTATCATCTCTGCTGTAACGGCAAGATATCTCCTGAAAGCAATAAACCCCGCCATCACATTGTTGCTACAACTGCTACTACTACTACTACTACTACTACTACTACGACTACTACTACTACAACAAGTGTTACAACTACTGCCACCACAAGTACTAATACTACTACTACTACCTACAACGATTAGATTATGTTTTAAACCTCACTCCGTACCTATATATACCTCTGTGAGTCCATGTATTGTTTGTAACAGCTTGTCAAAGCTCCTGGAGAGCGAAACGTTGCCACAATAAAATGTCATATTAGTTGCACTTGTGTCCATTTACCTAACATTTTGTCGTAATTCTACCAATGTTATTACAGTTATCATGGAGCAAGATAGGTAATATTGTTGGTAGCAGGTAATTATGTAAAGATCTCTGCTGACACTTTCTGGAACATTCTCTGACCTATAATAGTATAGTTTAACAACTAGTTAATCTGATTCGTATAATAATGCAATGTTACATATTTTTATTAAACACTAAACTCCACAAGTTAGTGCTTAATAAAAATATTGAATTAGTGGGACATGAAAATGCTTTTCACAGAAATAAGGAGAGCCAAAAGAGAATTATTTAACAAGATTCCCTCAAGATGGCATAACTAACTACTTGATTATATTTTTGGCGAACTGAGAAGTATGAGGTGGAACACTAAGCGCACTCATACTAGGAAACTAAATAATGTTATACTACATAGTGGTTGGACTACACATGTGAACCCGGATTTTGTTATTAATTTGTTTAACTAAGAATTAAGCAGTGATCAGAAAGGAGCTCTAGGGTGTGGATTAAGCTTTGCTCCCACAACTAGGAATGGTTGCTATGTAGACCCAGTTAAGTCGTTTTGTATGTAGGAAAAACATGATAACCTGATGTGTTTAATATCTGTGGTCTATGGTACCTTACTCCGTCCTGTGCTTCCCAACTGTCTTCTACAATTTATCAAAGTATATAAGGACTTCAGTAACGATCAGACCTTGCGTCTCACAAAAACCGATAAATCTAACTCGTTTGTCATCTTAGATGAAAGTGAATATTCTGAAAAAAATTGAACAATTTACTAAGGAATAATGAAACATATGAACTTTTAAGAACCCCCACGAGCAGATCAACTCTCACTTCAATGAAGAACCTAAAACGTTACTGAAGGGGAACGATGAATTAATTAAATGTATGTCAGCCAAGTCGCCAACTCTATGATATATTAAAACCCAAAAATCAGGGAACCCAGCCCGATATATTATAAGTTCAATGGGATCGGCTGCATACATCATATCCAAGTGACTAGTTAAACTGCTAACTCCCATGATCGGAAAGACTTCGGATGCTCATATTTAAAATAATGTTGACAAAGACCATAGCAAGACAAAGATCACAGTAGCCAGGAAGATGACGGGCTGGGTACTGAGAACTTTCAAAACAAGGGAAATTATGTCGATGGTGATAATCTTCAAATCACTAATGCTCCCTCACTTAGAATATTGCTCAATGCTGACGGACCCGTTTAAAGCATGAGAAATATCGGAGCTGGAACAAATAAAGAGATCGTTTACGGCTCACATTGAGCCAGTAAAGCACCTAAATTACTGGGAACGCCTTCAAGTCTTGAACATGTACTCATTGGAGCGGAGGATAGAGAGATACATGATAATATATACCTGGAAAGTACTCGAGGGCCTGGTCCCAAATTTGCACACTGTCACAACAACATACTGAAGTGAGAGATATGGGAGGAAGTGTAAAATAAAACCAGTGAGGAGCAGGGGTGCGGTGGGGACAATAAGGGAACACTGTATCAACATCCGGGGTCCCAGACTATTCAACATCCTACCAGAAGATATCAGAAACACGGCTGGAACCAGCGTAGAAGCCTTCAAGAGGAAACTGGACAAGTATCTTCACCAGGTGCCAGATCAACCAGGCTGTGATGGATACGTGGGGCAGCATGCCTCCAGCAGCAACAGCCTGGTTGACCAAGCAAGCACCAGACGAGCCTGGCCTATGGTCGGGCTCAGAGAGAAGAGAAGCTCTCGAAACTCTTTAAAGATATAGCAAAGATTCAAAGGTAAAGGTTGCTGAGAGGCTCCAGAAATTAATTGTATCTCATGACTTTACTCTTGTGAGTTTGGATATCACAGCATTATTTACTAAAGTCTCTATACCTAACTTGGTTAGGTATCTGGAAGTTGAACTACGAAACTTCTCCAAGCTCTACCCCTCTAACGTAATTAATGAACTTATTAAGGTTTGCATGACGAGGAGGAAATGGTATGGTGATACCGACAAGGTGTGGAAAAAGACGCTTATGTACAGTTCAGGACAATTTGCAGTCCGTCATGCAAATGACGGACTGCAAGTTCGTATTTGAAGGTAAATACTATGCTCAAAACCATGGCATGGACCATGGAAAATCTGCTTAGTTCATTGCTCAGCAACTTGTATATAGACTAGAATCCGTAAAAACATCCTCCTTAGTAAAGCCAAACAGGTCAGATACGTAGACGATGTTCCGAGTCTGTGGCCTAGAGATCGTGATATTGATTTGAGTTCCTTCCTTGCCTCAGTGATCTAGTACCCTCAGCTAAGTTTACAACAAAGCAGAAAGTACATAAAATATTGTCTTTCCTAGATGTTCTATTTCACAGTGTTGACATGAAATTAAAAATTACAGTGTACAGGAAGTCAACTAATGTGTCGTGATACATGCACTATTGTTTTTATTATGAATCTAGAGTTAAAACGAGACCTTTACGTACTTGTAGCCTTTACGTATTTGTAGCCTTTACGTATTTGTAGCCTTTACGTATTTGTAGCCTTTACGTATTTGTAGCCTTTACGTATTTGTAGTTCAGACAGAAGAAACTCTGCCACTTCTGATGAACTAAACCTTACTTAAAGACTACCTTAAAATTTATTAAAAAAAAAAAAAACAAAGAAAACAATTTAAGAAATTAACGTAAACCTTTCAGTGGACTGGAAATATGTCTGATATCATATTAGCATATGTGACAAACTGCAGGGAAGCAGGGCCTGGAGCTGTAGGTTGATAACAGGTGTTGTCTGGTGGCTAGCAAATAGAACCCAGTGATCGGCTGAGAGTCTGGAGGGGAGCAGAAGGGAAACCAGTAAAATATCCGCCTATCGACAAACTCAAAGTTCCCACCAAAAACTTATTATCGGAGCTCCCTACACCACTATTCTGGCTTTATTTCCATCTTTATTTGAGTAGAAGTATTCTTTTTCTGTACTCTATGTTTCTCCCTATTTCCTTAAGAGGTATAACTGGCATTCTGTTAAATAATTTTTTTAGTGCTAGGCTGGAGTAAGAAATGTGATTAGCTTTTTTGAGGTCGTCCAATGCAAATTATTTTGGGTACTTCAGATCTTTGTATAGAGCTTTTTAACTATTGTTACTAACTTGCAAATATTGTATTTGTTTAGTTAATTAGCATAGAATTAGAGTGAAGGAGTAGCTATGAGTGATCTATGGGGTCCTACTCCTAGTGATTTCCATTATTTTGTTGAAATTAGATGTTCGGAAGATGTCCATATTTTTTCACCCCATTGTTAAATATGTTTATAACCTTTTTTTCTCAAGTCAGCTGATTACATTCCCTAATTAATAAAGAATATGATTTTTAAACATTGAATTATGCAGTTTGCATCCGAACCTAAGAAAGGTAACAAATTACAATGAAGCTCACACGAGAATGTATGTTGTAGTATACGAATGTTCAAGTATACATATTATTTACATGTATGCATGTTAAACCTTGAACATTTTCAAGTGAATGCTTGGTGAGGTATGTATACACTTGTTCAAATATATGCGTGATGGACCAAACACATACTCACATAACTCTCCAAAATTCCACCGTCAAATAATTACGCGATCAGTTACATCACAAAAAAAAATTGGCTGTTTTCCTCACCTAAACTTATAATAAACACTGGCAAAACGCACATACAAAACCACGTAAAGAAAGCTTAGCATTACATAATCAAAATTTTGAAAATTTCTGTATGTGCTGATTCATCCAAAATTTCGCCATATCTTCCACTTCTTCCCAGGAAGGAGCCTCAGGCTGCTTAAAACTAATTGTTGGGGAAAGTGGAACAAAAACCATTTGTATTGGGTCAAATCTAAATGCCTTCAATTATCGATTGATATAATAACAACAAAAAATTATGTTAATAATAATAATAATAGTGATAATATTAAGAATTATTAATGTAATAAAGTTTTAATTATATTTGTATAGTTATTATTATTATCGTTATTATTATTATTATTATTAACATCGCTGTTGTTGCTGTCGTTGTTATTATATCAATAAAAATTATAATGTATAACCACATCACGCAATAAGTAAAACAACATCAATAACAACAATAGTAACAATAATAACAATCTCCCAGTGAGATCGACTAATCTTACTTCCATTTCTCCCTTTTTGCTTTCTCTCTGCCATGTGTGTGTGTGTGTGTGTGTGTGTGTGTGTGTGTGTGTGTGTGTGTGTGTGTGTGGGTATGTGTATGTGTGGGTGTGTGTGTGTGTGTGTGTGACTGGGTGTGTGTGTGTGTGTGTGTGTGTGTGTGGTGTGTTTGTGTGTGGGTGTGTGTGGGGTGTGTGTGTGGTGTGACTGTGTGTGTGTGTGTGTGTGTGTGCGTGTGTGTGTGTGTGTGTGTGTGTGGTGTGGGTATGTGTATGTGTGGGTGTGTGTGTGTGTGTGTGTGATGGGTGTGTGTGTGTGTGTGTGTGTGTGTGTGTGTGTGTGTTTTGTGTGTGGGGTGTGTGTGGGTGTGTGTGTGTGTGACTGTGTGTGTGTGTGGTGTGTGTGCGTGTGTGTGTGGGTGTGTGTGTATGGTGCGTGTGTGTGTGTGTGTGTGTGTGTGTGGTGTGTGGTGTGTGTAGTGTGCGGCTGTGTGTGTGTGTGTGGTGCGTGTGTGTGTGGCTGTGTGTGTGTGTGTGTGTGTGGCTGTGTGTGTGTGGGTGTGTGTGTTTTGTGGTGTAGTCAAACGTGACGAGCAAGACAGCAGTGTTCACAGTGAGAGGTCTACCTTCCGGGCTGCTGCTTACCATCATTATCTACGCTGCCAACTCCAAGGGTCGCTCTCAGCCCACCCTCCTGCACGCTGCTACCCTCCATAACCTCAACCACAAACATATCTCTGGTTAGTAACAACTAACGTTTGTCTAAACCAGCTTTTGTCTAAACTTTCTTTAGTCTCAACTAACGTCTTGCCTAAATTAACCCATGCCTAAACTACCTTTTGTCTGAAAAGGTTTTTGTCTAAATTTTTGCTTTGTCTTAACTACCTTTCTCGTCTAAATTAAACTTTATCTGTAATAATTAAAAATCAATTTTAGCATGTGAATTAATTAATTTTAGAGAATGATCTAGTTTGTAAGATTTTTAAACATATTGACTCTCTGTGGATTATTAACCCTATAACATTCCATGGTAGAAATCCTTTCAGTGGATAGTTCTAGTATTGTGGTCAATTACAATTAATCGTGTATTAGCTAGAAGAACGACCTGCACGTAATTGCACAAGACTTTTACTAGCTGTGAGGAAAAATTGGGGATTTTTTTTATATGTTGAAATATTGACTTATAGTGGGAAAAAAATCATTGGGTAAGAAATGTGTCAGGTAGAAAAATGTTTATTGTAAAATATTCATTCATATAACATAAATGTAAAAAAAAATATATATATTTGGAAAAAACTAGAGAAATTAAAAACAGCAAATACTCTAGACCTGTTGAAAATACATACTCAGTTTAAATAACAAAAAAAGGCACAATACCCTGACTGGAACTATACACAAATAACTCGCACATAGAAGAGAGGAGCTTACGACGACGTTTCGGTCCGACTTGACCATTTAAAAAGTCATAGTGTGAATTTGTAAATGGTCCAAGTCGGACCGAAACGTAGTCGTAAGCTCCTCTCTGCTATATGCGAGTTATTTGTATATACTCAATTTAACATTTTCAGCAAGATAATATGTGATACTTCTATATGATTGCGTTGTGTGGAAGGGGTACACGTAGTTCCTAGTTCCTTGTGTCTGATGGACAGTGAGTGACCTGGCACACCTTGCACAGCATCAAAACTGATGAACACCAACGGGTATGAAGGAGAACTTATTGGCCTCCCTCTCCTGAGACTGAACAGCGGTACATGGACGTGTTGTGCCTCATGGAATCTCGAATCCATTCAGTTTTTTTTAATCCTCTTTGCCTTTTGATGTTGCTACTGACTCTGGCTCGTCTGATAAGAGTTGACTTTGTAATATTGCAGATGATGCTGTCCGAATCCTGAACTCTTTTAGTAATATTTATTCATGTTGGAGAGACTTTTGTATAGACGTCAAGAGTTGAAGACAGGAAAGTGATGCACATATTTAAAAACATTCGTTTCCTTTCTTGTGTTGCTTTCGTGAGTTTTGTAAACATGGGTGAGCATGTCACTCAACTCAACTTTGATAACATTGCAGCAGGAGACCTTCACTGTTTTCTTGGCAGTGTTACGCTACCTAACGCATTTGCTGTTGAGTTCAAAGACAGCATAGGAAGATAACACAGTGGGGCCATCACGTTAATTAAAGTCTCCTACTGATAGACTTCAGATGACGTCTTAACCTTCTGATCATTCTTTCGCTGAAAGTTCGGTGATTGTTTCTATGAATTGTTAAAGCTTAGTGTTACCATTGTATTGGTAACTAAAATATTAAAAAATGTAATATATTATGAAATTACAATAAATTTCGGATAAAATGCTAATGAATGTGAAAGAAACAAAAAAGGTGACATGAACTAAAATAGAGAAACTTTAAATAAATTATTATATATAAAGGTATTAAAATTTAAATGCTTGCAGTTAACAGTTTAAAACCTAAAAATCAATAAATTCGGTATTTGAAATTTAAATGCCTCGCATGTAACCATTTAAAACCCAAAATATAAATATGATATTTTAATGCCCTAACATATATTACTAAATACCTTTGCTTTCTTCCTTGGTATTTTTTCAGCTTGTGTGTCACCCTTTGTCAGGTCTAAACCTAATCCGCTTCGATACCGTCATCTCCAAGATTCTAATATATACTCAGAAGATCTAAGTCTATTTCTAAAACACTCTCTCCTTTCTTGTAGAAGCTGCAGCAACTGAACTGGAAAAATTTATTTTATGCACTGACTCTCAGCAAGTGACTGTTGCCTTTACTATCACCATGAATGCTTTCACTTTCACCCAAATTATTAGGCATTTCTTCACAATTATACATGGTTATTCACATGTCGTTACGAGAGGCCCTTACGGCATTAGCAGGGCTACGACACATGGATAATCATGCTAGACCCATGTGATGAATGGTTTAGAAAACCGACAAGTTGAAGAACTGAGACACTTATGCAACACATGGGAATCTTTGTTGAAGAAACGTTTCACCACACAGTGGCTTCATCAGTCCAGTACAAAGTAGAAATTGGTAAAGAGAGAAGTTTGAGATAATCAGTTCCTCAACCTGGAATCGATGTGTTCAGTCCTTCACTCTTGTAGGAAGTGCAGCATAGAGCCAGAGAGTGGCTTATATACTGCAGTCAGATGAGTTAAAGCAGGAGGAGGCGGGATCACAGTGGGACCTGCCACTAGTGTAAGTAGGTCGTCGTCCAAAGGTTGGGCAAGCATTGAAGTTTTTGTACCAAGATTCCATGATGTTGCCGTGTCTGACTGATGTGATGAATGGTTTAGAAAATCGACAAGTTGAAGAACTGAGACACTTATGCAACACATGGGAATCTTTACTGAAGAAGCGTTTCGCCACTCAGTGGCTTCATCAGTCAGACACAGCAACATCATGGGATCTTGGTACAAAGACTTCAACGCTTGCCCAACCTTTGAACGACGACCTACTTACACTAGTGGCAGGTCCCCCTGTGATCCCGCCTCCTCCTGCTTCACCTCATCTGACTGCAGTATATAAGCCACCTCTCTGGCCCTATGCTGCATCAGACACACAGCTCCATCGACCAACGATCTCGCCTCTCTAATTACCCCGTGTTGAGTGACTGTACTCAGAGTGGTGATTACTGGTCCTTCGTCTTCAACTTCAGGATTGGTGCGTCAGTGGCTGCCTATCCAAGGGCAGGAAGCCTCCCTCTGCACTCCTGTTGCTGTCTGAAGTCTCCACGCCTCAGACTGTACGTGTAGTCTACACGCTATACAGCCAGTGTTGCCTCTCCTCGCCGTTGTCTGTAGTCTCCACGCCTCAGCCTGTATGTGAAGTCTGCACGCCATACAGCTAGTGTTGGCTCTCCTCACCGCTCACAGCCAGTGTTGCCTCTGTTCACCGAGTGGTGGTTACTGGATCTTCGTCTTCACCATCAGGATTGGTGCGTCGGTGGCTGCCTACCCAAGGGCAGGATGCCTCCCTCTGCACTCCTGTTGCTGTCTGTAGTCTCCACGCCATACAGCCAGTGTTGCCTCTACTCGCCGCTCACAGCCAGTGTTGCCTCTCCTCGCCGTTCAGGGCATACAGCGCTCCATCAAGCTACAGCTCACCTCCTCAGTGTCCTGTGCCTCCAGCGACGGACTCCACAAGAAAACTTTAAAGTTACAGCCAGGCAAGTACGTGTGTCTACTTCACACGTACTTGCCTTGCCGAGTACTCTCAGATTTGGAAGCCACATCTGATTTACGATGCCTTCAATGCCTTCCACTTCCTTCCCCCTTACCACTCCTCTACCGCCAACACCTGCCTCTACTCCGTCTACTCCTGCCTCTAAGGCCTACCCTGCCTCTACCTCTTCCAAACCCAATTATTTCTCGCTTAACCTTAAATACTCTAATTCTGATCATGCCACTATCTGTCCTGGAAATTTATTGTACCAGATCACTGGTCCACCTCACCTGAAAGTCTTTAAAACCAGCTCAGGCTTCAAACTTCGTCTTGACAGACATTATTACGAAACGTACACCTCAACCGAGACCAGACAAAAACTTCTCAACGCAGGCTTCACTATTATTTGGACTCCTGAGCACCGCGCCAAATGCACAGTGATCGCAAAACACGTTGACTATTCTCTCCTGACTGCCTATGACACAGACAAAGAAGACTTAATCAAAGACATTAGTACTAACAACAAAGTCTCTGTTGACGATATTTACAGACCTGAAAACTCTACCATTCTCAAAATACGCTGTTCAACTCCTTCTGACGCCTCTACACTCTTCAATCAATGAATCCTTGCCAAGACCATCCGCATTCCTCCAAACACTCTCTTCACTCCGAATTTTCACCCCATCACACAATGTCTGAAATGCTACAAATTCGGCCACGACAAAAACTCATGCACATCCACACAAATCTGCTCCAGGTGTTCAGCAACTGGCCACTTCTGGAATACTTGCAACCTCCCTCTTAAATGTTCTAACTGCGGCGGGTCACACACTGCAGTTGCAAATTCCTGCCCTTCTGGAAAGCACATTCTCTCCTCCCTCAGAGCAAGCCAACCTCCCTCCCTCTCCAACCCCTTCCCTGCACCTCCCTCCCCTTCCATACCTCCCTCCCATACCCCAATGCCTGGGCCTCCCCACGCACTTGGTCTACCTCTTCAACTCTACACACATCAAACACC
>NW_026470749.1:0-11172 GCF_026875155.1 Cherax quadricarinatus | reverse complement strand
TCAGTTGAACTTCATTGATCAAGACTGAGGAAAAGAAAAGTCAATCCATCTGTCTCTTGTCATGCAGGAGAACCCAATGTTAGGCTGCATTTAACAACATAAGCAGCTTTTGGATGTCACTCCCCCGGCTCCGGCTGGGTTACCAATATCTCTGGGTGGTTAAATCACCACCAAATGTAGACCAAACTAAATGTAAACTTTGCCAGATGGACAATCGTCACACCTTATGTACTGGAATTGAAATAAAATTAATGAATTCAGAGACAATCTCAGACGTGCTCAAGAAATGTCTAAAGTATTGTATCAATGGTATATTACCAGCCATTGTGGAAAAATACCTTAATTTTTGACCACTGTACTTAACACATTACCACAAACTTTTCTGTGTGACCTTGTTCATATTGCTGTAAATAACTCATTAAAGGTGCCTGGTGGCCAAAGCTCTCGCTTCACAGAGTGAGTGTCAGGGTTTGATTCCAGGCTAGGTTAGAAACATTGGGCGTGTTGCCTTACACCGGTTGTGTTCACCATCAGTAAAATAGGTACCTGGGTGTTAGTGGACTGGTGTGGGTCGCATCCTGGGACAAAATGACCTAATTTGCCCGAAATGCTCTGCATAACAAGTGGCTTTCTATATAGTAGTTGTTGTTATTATAATCAAGGGGAAACGCTAAACCTGTGGTTTATACATCTGTGGGGGTGGGGGGGGGGAGGTATTCAGGGAACTGGAGCACAGATCCAATTCCCTGTATCAAGAGCCCCTCACCAGCATCAAGGAACCTTCCTTGAGGGGTCTATATAGTAGTATGTCATTGATGTCAGCTAGACCTGTATACCTTGTACATGTAGAAATATTATTATTGGATTGTAACTGGATATAAACATGTAAATAATTCTTTACTAAGTGCTGTAACTAGTTTAGTGATTAGAACTTTGCAACCCAGTCCCTGGACTCATTATTTGCCTCTATAATCTTTTTGACTACTGACCATGGGATGGGTATGGACTGCATAAAGATATTAACTAACCCTCCAACTTTTCCACAACCCAACAGAATACGTACAAATGTACATGGCTTTCCATCCTGTCTAGCTTCTCTTTCCTGTTGTAGTGTTTCAGGATGTACACGTAATGATTTTCGTGGGCTTCGGGTTCTTGATGACATTCTTGAAGAAATACGGATTCAGTGCTGTGGGTCTCAACTTCATGATCTCTGCGTTGTGCTCCAGTGGGCCATCCTCATCCATGGCTTCTTTCACCTCAAGTATGGCACCATCTTCGTCGACTTGAATTCGTAAGTCTAAGTCGCCATGTGTTCTACTCATTGCATTTTAAGTAATTTTCTTTCACTGATTAACACGATCATGCCTACCATGTTATCGGGGTCAAATTATATAAATACAAAGTAAGAACCAAAAAATGTTAAACTTTCTAAATAGGCCATATATGCATGTTTCCCAGATGCTCTACTTTGTACCCATGTACTCCCTGTTTTGGGAAAATATAAAATCCCACATCATTTTTTTTATTTTTTAATATTACTCGTTTAGTTTAAGTTATATGTAATGGGGTAAACAGGCTGCTGGGGGCTGACTTCACGGCACCCTACTGTACTTATCACCTTTGGGGCTGTCTTGGCAAGACCACTCCCACGCACCCTGATCCTCGTCACCATGATAGAGATCCCGCTTTTTTCCATCAACGAGATCATCGGCAGGCAGTACCTAGGGGTAGTCCTGCTGCCCTGACTTTTTTAATGCTAGCGGGTCCTCATTCCACAACTTATCGTGACTCACATTCAGAAAGGTGTACTAAAATTTCAGTGTGCTCTCTCCCCAACCCTGTATACTTAGACCACACTGTGGACTAGAAGATGCAGTAGTGATTAGCTTTCCTTCATGTATGGCAAAGGTTTTCATACACATGCTGCCATTTTTCCCCTAGTAGAAAGTGGGGACCTGGGTGTTAGTACCCATTATGGGTAAACATCTCAAGGGGTGGTTAGAATCTAGATCTGGGCTTTGAAATGAGCTGAGGTTAGGATAAGGGCCCCTTTTGCCTTTAAAATTGATTTGTTTTAAAAAAAACTTGGTGCTGATTCAGATTGGTGTCCCAAAAATTGTATAGGGTTTGGAAGGATGTGGAGTTTGGATTTCCAAAACAGGAAGTCACTTTCAGACCAATCTGTCAATTGAAGATTGGCCACAAACATCTCGCCACAGCACAGGCGCTCCTGCCCCATGTAGCCTGTGGCGTACTGCTGACTAGAACACATTTTAAGTTTGTCCATGGCTTATGCCTTTCAACCTTAGGGATTATATTATTACATGGATGCCTTGTGGGGGCATCAAGGAACTTTCATGGGAATCCTCCTGACATGAATAATTTTAGGGTTTTTCTTAATTAACGGTGATTATTTAAACTTAGCCTAAATGCTTTCTATTTCTCGGGTGCTGTCAGACCCTGCTTGGAGGTCACGTAGGTATCAGGAATGGGGAGGGTTAGTGATAATGAAAGGCTTGATCTCAGGGAATGAGAGGGTAATATCATTTCTAGATCAATATTATCATCATCATTATTGACATGGGTTCTGATGAGTGATTTTCAGGTAGCAATGATGCACATACTTGGTTTATCAGTTTATTGGAGAATGGGGATCTGCCTGTCTTCCACGTCTTGGGCCCGCCATTGTGCTGTCTTGGACTGGGGGGTGCTGGAGCAAGTGGTGTCTTAGATTATAGTGTGATACATGACCAACTTTAATGGTTATTGGGGTTGTAACACCTACAGTTACAACAGTACTGCAACTCTGTAAATGCTATGTTATGGTGTCCCCAACGTGTAGGCACTGAATGGCAGACATAATGGGCAACAGGCAGTTATTCTATATTTTGCAAAAGAATATTGTTTAAAAGGACATTGCTAGATTAGAAGTATAATTAAATGGGGTGGATCATGGGGAAAATAAAGGAGATTGATGATCACTATTCAGGTGGTCTATGAATTCTGAGGAAAATTACATTTCAAAGAGAAAAATATTTAAGTGACAAGCAACTAGATGCACTGAAGTTATTACTTTAAATCTCGAATTCGTGGAGAACGAGAATAATCATGTATAAAAAATTCTAAACCAAAAGTAAAAATACACAATTAAGAAATATGGGCAGTTAAGTAATGACTTAATTCATCTAATCACCTGTATAAAATATAGTGTTTACATTTAACACCAACCCTACTGGGTGATTTTTTACATATGCGAGTGGTCATAAGCTCTAGGGGAGGGTCAAATTCAATGGCAATGACTAATACTTGCTGTGACTGAGAGGAATTAACATAAATGGTAATAAGATGAAAGTTAAGACACTTTTGCAACATCTGGGCATAGTACCGTGGACTTTTGCCCTCGTCTGCTTTCACGTCTCTCTTCACTGACACCTACATAAGCGCCGTCTCCTTACCTGTGCTTCAGAATCTCTACAACTACGGTGTTGTAACACCACCTCCAAGGCTGAGGGACTGATTACCTCAATCTTTTTGTATATAGTTCTACTGTTTTCTAATTTGTCCAAGAATTTGTATTGATAAAGCCACTGGATGGCGAAACGTTTACAATAAAGATAACCAGATGTTGCACAAGTGTCTTAACTTTCATCTTGTCGGTTTGTATACCTGTCTTGCACATATATGGTAATAGCTGAAACCTGAGGTGTGCATCAGTCAGGTTGTTAGAGGTAGAAGGTACTGGGTCAAAATTGTCAACATCTAGCTCACTTGTCTGGGTGCCAGAAGTCTCATCAACTTAGTGTAGTCTAGGTGGGACTCTGCAGTGACTGTTACTGATTTCTCTATGTACTTATTACCACTGAGGCATTCAACAACCTCATAGGGACCAACAAACTTATGGTCAAGCTTTGGCATTGCAGACATCTTGTTAAAATTAGTTAGCAATACCCTCGAGCCTACTTTAATTTTGCTTGGCTTTGCTCAAGTGTTTGTAATCTTTGGTAAATTCTGCTGTTGACTTTTGAAGTGTTTCTCGATTCTCGTAGAAAACACTTTGGGCTAAGCTGGTAAAAGCTATTAGAAAGTCACCTTCATTATAACTAGGATTTAGAATAGTGCAGCAACTCATAAGGTAGACGTAAGGTAGGGTCTATGTGGAGTGTGTGTATAGGAGAAATTGTACGCGGAATTGACGTCACACTGAACATCAGCGTGGCTTCACTGTCAGGATTAATCGTTGCTCTGTCATCAAGCACTTAATTATTTATCCTTTCAGTTAAGCAATTGCTGACAGGATGGCATCTCCATAAAATCTATACTGCCAGAGTTACAGTACTCATATGTAAGCAGTGACAACATTTTGCAGTTTACTGGGCTGTATTTCTTGGATCACACAAGTACCCTCATTCTATCACATCAGCTAGGAAAATAATAGCATGGATAATACAAACCTTCAGAGTTAGGGATGCCAAGCCAGTGATTCTTTAAATCGATTGTTCTCTCTAGGCTGGAGTACTGTTGTACTCTAATGGCCCCAGTTCAAGGAATGCAAAATTGCAGACCTGGACAATACAGAGACAGCTTTCGCTGCACATAAGTACAATAAAGCACCTGAATTACTGGGAATGGTTGAAGTCCCTTGACATGTACTCCTTGGAACACAGGCAAGAAAAATACATTATAATCTACACCTGGAAAAAACTAGAGGGACTAGTCCCAAATCTGCACATGGAAATTACTTCCCTCAAAAGCAAAATACTTGGCAGGTGGTGCAACATAACCCCAATGAAAAGTCAGGGGTTCAAGAATATTCAACTGCCTCCCAGGGGGATTATCAATAGCCCCCTGTCTGTCTTCCTGAGGGAGCTGGATAGGCACCTAAAGTTAGTGCCTGACCAGCTGGGGCTAGGGTTCGTACGTTGGATTACGTGCAGCCAGCAGTAACACCCTGGTTGATCAGGCCTTGTTCCACTGCAGAACCTAGTCATATACTCCAGGTATCGCACACAGATGCTTTTTCCCCGGGAAAGGGACGCTGGAAATTAGTCTACAACTTTAGTGTACTTTTCCCAAGGTTCCTAGTAGTTGGTATACTTTTATGGTCTCTGACCATACAAGAGTTAAACCCTGACTTAAAGCACACTTGCCAGACAAATCAAATGTAGTTGCAGATTTTATTATCTCAACACACTAGTGCATTTCATAGCGATCCTCAATTCATTGGGGAAAGAGGAGCATGTGCCCAAAAAAACAGATCCATCATGGTCGGGTTTGTGATTCAATTCCTGCCTGAAGGAAAAATCAGACTCGGTGAAACCACCAGCTCCCACCCTTTGGGCTCAGGGAAGCAAAAAACTCCTGTACCGAAGCAGTTCACTGTGTACCAGGTGTAGCACACCCTGGTATGGATCTTCAGTTAAACAAGCTAGGTTGAAATACTTTTGGCCTTGTATGTCAAAATATTTCAGGGTACATCTGTAGACAGGGCCCATTGCTGTCTGCCAGCTTAGTTCATATTTTGCGGCATTTAAGTGCTGCCCTCTGTAGCCTTACCAGCTCGGTGGGAAACTGGGCCCATTCGCTCTCACTTCCCCGCTGACTGACTTGAGAGGTACAAAACGCTCCCCTCCAAGGACTGGCTATCGGTCATTCCCCCACATTGCCCGTTGTGTACTCATCCTTTCGAATTAAAGCCAAACTAGTCCACGGCCGTATCATGTTACCCACGCTACCCCCATCGGCACTAAACCGTTGTTCAACAGCAAGAAAAATAATAACACGTCCAAAAAATGCAACGTGTAAATGTAACAAGCGCAATTGTTGAAGCAAATACTATTAAGGTTATACCATACTACTAGTTTAACCTTGGAAAAGAGTACACTAAAGTTGGTAGATTAATTTCCAACATTCCCTCCAGGGCAATAAGCATCTGTATGTGATACCTGGAGTATATGACTAGGTTCTGCAGTGGAACAGGGCCTGATCAACCAGGCTGTTAATGCTGGCCACACTTAAACCATACATACGAACCACAGCCGAGCTGATCAGGTACTGACTTTAGGTGCCCGTCCAGTGCCTTCTTGACAGACAGGGGCCTATTTGTGACCCTCCTCTATGTATGCTGGGAGGCAGTTGAACAGTCTTGGTCTTTATTTAAAAGCATTTTCGAGAAAAAATTATGCTAGTTTTCAAGGTCAATTCATTCTATTGCTCCAGAACAACACCTGCCCGGCCAATTAGCAAGGTCTCTGACCATACATCTTGCAAAATTGTCCAGTCAGGTGTTTGTTCTGGAAACAAAAGAATGAATTGCCCTTGATATGTACTAGCATATGTCATAGGGGGATCACAAATAGGCCCCTGTCTGTCATCAGAAGGAACTGGACGGGCACCTAAAGTCATTTCCTGATCAGCCGGGCTGTGGTTCGTATGTTTAAGTGTGGCCAGCATTAACACCCTGGTTGATCAGACCCTGATCCACCAGAGGCCTGGTCTCAGACCAGGCCGTGGGGGGATTGATCCCCGAAAAACCCTTTCTAGGTAAACTTCAGGGACCAAGCTATAGTAATGCTTCTTGCTCATTACTGTAGATTACATTCAGCCTTGGTGAGGACTCGACAGCAAATAACTGGTTATATTTGCTGTTGGTCTTTAGAGCTAGGATAGTACTAAAATAACATTGTGTCAAATAAAAGGCTTTAAAAAAAATTAGAAAAATTTTAAAAAAACATAAGTTAGCGTTTTTTAAGTCCGAAATGTTTTGTTGATGGAAGTCCAAAGAAAAAAGAATCCTTAAGAACTAAGAGGAGTTGCAATAGAAGAAAAATTTAAAAATGAAATCTAAAATACCTAAGCCACAAAGGAACTTTATCTTTAAATTAGCTTCAAGTTTACCAAGTACCAAACCCAATCTTCCAAGATGTCTCCATGTCTTGGTAGGAAAAGTCTCAGTGCCTGAGACTGTCAGTGCCCTCTTGACACTGAGGTAGCTGCATACTATTTGCATGCAAAAAGTTGAGAAAATGTTTTTGAGACAGAAGAAAATGTGGTCCCAGTGCCTGACTGTTCTTCATTACTGACGCAGTATGGCTGATCTCAGATCCAAGCTGGTAGCTACAGAATGGTTTCGAGCAATGACTTGCTTGGACCATTCAATGCAAAATCCTAGTAGATCAGGGAAGTTGATGTGATCTACGAGGAAAGAAGCTGTATGAATGGAGGTGAGCATAATCTGACCTTGGACAAGCGGGACTAGAACTGGCCAAACTCCACTAAGGTGGTTATTAAAGTAGGTTTTACAAGGACATGATTGACTTGCTTATACTTGAGGCTAGAGCAAAAAGGATGTTGAGTTGCTTATCAGAGTCCAAGAACATGGACGGCGCATCAAGCACAGAAGCTTTGCCTAAAGGACTATTGTTGCATTGGAATAGACATAAAAAGGCTGGCAAATCATCAGAGAAGACATTTTTAACTTATCCCAAGTGTCTTCGTTAGCAAGAGATCGGAATCCTTGAGATTGCTTTAAAACTTCAAAGGAATTCTGGATAGGATGGGAGTACTCTATGTCACAATTGGACGTTCTAGTTCTAGGAACCACGTTCTCTTCTGTGCTCACTAATGGGTCCCCGAAGGTCTTTCCGTGTGATATACTGATAAGTTAAGCACTCAGATGTGTCATGACCATGTTCATGTGGGATAGTGGCAGTATGGTGCATTAGTTTGAGGACTTCCTAGAATCAGTACTCTTGCTGTGAAAGCACGGGCAATCTCCACTAGTTCTCTCTTTTTACCGCACTTGTAACAATTCTCTTGACAAAGTTTTCTATATGAAATTTCTTCACTGATGTTAAGCCAATTACTCGCTGTCATAGCAGAACCACGGAGTTTAAAATCCTAGGAGGAAATGAACCCGGGTCAGCAAATGATCGCGCCCTGAGCGGACCTCCAAAGGCTCCATATCCATAGTAGGCGGGTTTTGACTGAATACATTGCTAAAGCAGAAGGTGGTAATAACCGCCTAATAGCACTGAGGGCAGCTATTTTGCCATAGGAAGGGGCAAGTACTTTCTGCTTTCAGTCATGAAGGTTGAAGAGTTAACTGAAACCATAAATGAGTTCAACAAATTGCATAAAACGGGCTGAAAATTGAGTTAGAGTTTCACCTTCAGTTGGTTGCTGCAAACGTTAAGTCATGCATGAAAATAGTATAAGGATCAGAGACAGACTCTGCAAATAAATGCCTGTAACAAAGTGCTTCATACTCCGACAAACAGGTGAATTTTTTGCACTCAGGAGATTGAAGATGGTACCAACCTCTCTAGGTGAAGGACATAGAGAAAGACTGTCTTTAGCTAGTTTAATGATAAAGTCTTCTGAGGCTACACCACCAGCTGCTTTATTCGCAGCATTGCGTATAGCGGTGAACCAGTTTCAAGACTAGTTAGTAATCCATCAAACCTAGGGATAACATCTAGAGGTAGACCTGAAGAGAGGTAAGGGTGTGAACTCTCAGACGTCTGACAGAGGGCAAGAAACCACTAGGGTTCTGATGCGGCTCTTGAGCACCTTCGGTTAAGTTATTTGTACCAGCAGACATGGTTACAGCTAATACAGAAAAGCAGAGGACAAGGAAATATGAAAATTAGGCCAGAGATATTACATAAAAGAAAAATTAATGATGCAGAACTAACTCTGCATATATAAAATTATAGAAACAATGAATGAGAGAAAATGGGGAAAGGAAACACTTGAAATTTAATTAAATTGCTGGTGAGCTGCCTCTGCTCACAAATTACAAAGAAAAATTGTTAAGCAAATAAAATTGTGAATCAAATTTAAAATTCAAGTACACTAGGAAGATGATTACAAAAATACAAATATATAAAAAACATAAGAATGTGTAGATACGGAATATGAAATTGTGAGAAATTGAAAAGATATCAATAAAAATAATTAAGATGTGTATGAATGGAAAAAATTGTAAATTGAAATTATGGACAATTTCTTGGAAATATCAAGAAGTGAAATTAATTCTCAGTTTCTGGAATATGAATGCAAAACAGTAAAAAAAAATAATTAGATTCAAAATATACGCACTAAAAGAAATTAATAAACAAGAAGTCTCTAAGTAACAAAAATTAAAGTATATACTGAAGACAAACACACACCACTTTCAACAATAAAATATGCAGAATGAGCACAAATAATCAAAAACAATTTACACGGAATATATAGGTAGGAATAAAATGTTTGCAAATTATTACAATCTTAAACTAAACACTAGATGGATGGCAAAGAAAAAAAAGTTAGCAAGTGCCTCTTGTTTCACAATTTAAAAGGGAACCAATTGAGATAGAGAGAGGGAAAGTATTCATGAAATAAACAAATGAGAAGTAAGCTTACAGTAAAAATACCCTATCTCGGGAAAATTTTAAGGAAAAGCGCTTTGAAATTGGGAACCAGGTAATCCAACCCACATGCGGGTAGATGGTTAAATTTATTAAAAAATGTTTTAGTCCCCGTAAAAAAATTTTAAAATTTAAAATCAACTAGTACAAAAAGGGAAATGACAGAGAAAGAAAAGGAACATGCAGAGGCCTATGGCCCATGCAAGGCAAACTGAAAAAAATCTGGTAAAGGAAACTTGCACGACAACCCGGGATTTTGCAAAAAGTCTGTAAAAAAAAATGAAGTCAAAGCCAGATACAAAATATATAAGTTGGCACAAGAGAAAAATTACACCCCAAAAAAAAATAGGGGCAGAAAAATGCTGGAATTTTTAAATGATATGAAATATTTCTACAAAAAAAATTACAGCGTCAAAATTGATTAACATTGCAAACGTGAAAAATTATACCACAAATAATAAAAAATTTTTCATGTATTTAGAGAAAAAAAAAAAAAAACTATTGGGTTTTCAGTTGTTCGGAAAACTATTTGGGAAAACACAGCAAAGACACTAGGCAAGCAACTTTTATGTAAATGTAAAAGTTTGTTACATGAGGGGGGGGGTGTTTAAAACTGGTTAAAAATGTAAGGGTCATTACACTGGTATTTCTCTGAGCCTTAAATCTTAATTCAGGCTTACAAAAGTCTTGTCTCAACAAAATGCCCCAATTAACTGTCTATAAAAGGGAAAATTTGACTGAAAAGTCAAAAATGACCCGGTGGTAGAGGTTTAAAGAAGCTGGAGTTACTTGGGGGTGGCGTGGCGACCTCGCGGGGTGCACCAATATACTACAGCACCTTCACACAGGCGACTTTTTTTTAGATGATTAAGATTTCTGATATTCTCAGAACCTCGCCCCATCAGCGGTGTCAGAAAAGCTTCTTTCTTCACCTGGTCTGGGAAGTAGACATATATAAAGCATGGAGAGATATGTGGGTGATGGTAGTTTCTGCTCTATCACTACTTCTAAACCAGTCTGGCTTATCAACCCGATTAAGCCATTTGGTAAAATTTTTCTTTTTTCCGCGTTTTATGTAATACAAAGCCCTGCAGCACACTGGAAGGGAGATTCACCTGGCTTCCCCGGCAAGCTGGCTTGGCTGGCCTGGGCCCGGCTTGAGGCTTTACTTTTCGATTCAGGAACACTGTAGAAAGTGGCCCGGAGCTGTGAAAGACCCTTTGCAACCCCAAATTTGGCGGTACACTGGTACTGGGGGGGCAGGAGGCGTAACTGCAGGCTGGCTTGGCTTTTCCCGGTGGCTTAATGTTGCTTCCAAAACCTGCTTTAATATGCTTGCAAAAACCCCTGTCAACCACTCGGAGGTTTGCTTGTAGCAAACAAAAGACATACAGGGACACAAAAAATGGAGAGAGAAATAATCTAGATGGGTGTGGCTTTGGGGTCCCTCCCGGGCCCCCATGATGGCTTCTCTCCCTCAATTAATCTCCTTTTTAACTCTAGGCCAAAAAACCCCACAGGATTTCTCACGCGTTGCACATAATTTTTTGGTGGGTTCCAAAAGAGTGATACAGGTAGCGCCATTTACTTTGCTGTTTCGGTGTTAAGAAGGGGAATGTGTTCACCCGCCTGCTGTCTTCCAGTTGTAATGTGAGAGTTGCTCCTGATTTCCACTGATACAAGAAAAATAATTAATCTTTATTTTTACCGTACTTGCACAAGGTATACGCCAAAGGGCTCAGTGATATACTTTAGAAAA
>NW_026470747.1:2500-12180 GCF_026875155.1 Cherax quadricarinatus | reverse complement strand
CCTACCTTGTTCCAAGGTTGTAGGTTCGAGTTTTTTCGCCGAATCATATTTTGTTATTTCGCCTGCTCTTGCAAATTTCCTTGCAAATATATATATATATATATATATATATATATATAAATATATATATATTATAATATATATATATATATATATATATATATATATATAATATTATTATAATATATTTAAAAAACATAAATACAATGGTACAATGTGTTAAAGATCATTAATTTCCTCCAGCTCCTCCGAAGCTGGACTCGAGCCACCCCTCAAGGAAGGTTCCTTGATGTTGGTGAGGAGCTCTTGATTTAGGGAATTGGATTCTGTGCTCCAATTCCCCGAATTAAGCCTGAATGCCTTCCACACCCCCCCCCAGGCGCTGTATAATCCTCCGGGTTTAGCGCTTCCCCTTGATTA
The DNA here is from genome assembly GCF_026875155.1 of Cherax quadricarinatus. Classification (NCBI taxonomy): domain Eukaryota; kingdom Metazoa; phylum Arthropoda; class Malacostraca; order Decapoda; family Parastacidae; genus Cherax; species Cherax quadricarinatus. The sequence continues at coordinate 11,760 of NW_026470747.1, read as the reverse complement.
TAATAATAATGGACGGGGAGCCAAGTATGTGCAAGCATTTTCCTCCTCTGGATGGCCACGCTGAGGCTGGTTTCTTTGAAATTGGCGGGCGCTTGGCAATCGCAGACGGACGATCTTAATTAACCCTTAAACTGTCCAAGCAGATCTGTGTTCACATGCGTAGTGCTCCAAAAATATATCTACGTTTTTTTTTTTTGCATATTTTCAAATATAACAAAAAAAAAACGTAGATCAAAGATTTTTTTACACGTTTTCAAATGTAAAAAAAGAAAAGAAGACCCTACTTTTTTTTACATACTTTCAAATATTGAAAAAACGTAGTTTCTACGTTTGGACAGTTTAAGGGTTAACTATGCAAGACAAGCCACGGGGGTGGAAATCTTTAGCTCAAGCAGTTTCACACTTCTTAGTGGGTCATCAGGAGCTATGCAATGTTGCAAGAGAGCAACTAAAGCAGGGAAAGAGTTCTCAGAGTACGTAGTTGTGGATGTGCCCACCGGCCACGGTTACTCTTAAAAATGTGGTCAGTGCCATCCCAACCCTAACCACCCATCCCCTTACTCTCCCGTATGGGGTAGGGGTTTCTGAGATTGAAAGTATGAAAATTAAAAGATATAATAGGCCAACCCCATGCATTTTCTAGTCGTTTATAACAGGTCATGTGGTTTGAGAAAATACGTTCTCTTTGGATACTACACACATGGATTGCTATATTCTGTGTAACCTTTTAAATAATAAAAGAAAGGAATAGAATTGCCCTTTGTCCGTTTAAAATGTCCTGCTTGAGGTACTCGAATGTTCTACTGAGGTACTCATAAGTATCTCTTCCTAAATATTGTTTACTATTCTTCTCAGTGTCGCTTAAAAATTTCCTACTTGGGAATCTTCTGATAATTTTTTGCTATGATCTAAATTTTTAATCTCTACTAATACCCTTTACCTCTCCTTATATTATCTCGTAATCTTGTGTGCTTGTCTCTGTATGGTACTCTAAGAGCTAAACACGTAATATAACCATTCACAACTGCGTGGAATGAATTTTTATAATAGTGTGTGCGCGCATGTGTGTGTACGCACATATTTGGGGTTTTGCATGGGTCGAGTCATAGTCCTGGTCCCTCCTCTTTACTGATCGCTACTAGCTCCCTCTCTCTTCCTGTTCCATGAGCTTTATCAAACCTCGTCTTAAAACTATGTATGGTTCCTGCCTCAACTATGTCACCTGCCAAACTGTTCCACTTCCTGACAACTCTATGACTAAAGAAATACTTCATAACATTCCTTTGACTTATCTGAGTCTTCAGCTCCAATCGTGACCCTTGTTCATGTTCAATCTCTGGGACCCCCTGTCTTTGTCCTTGTCAATTCCTCGCAATATTTTATGTCGTATCATGTCCCCCTAATCCTTCTGTCCTCCGGTTGTCGTCTGGCCGATTTCCCTTAACCTTTCTTCGTAGGACATTCCCTTAGCTCTGGAACTATCTTGTTGCAAACCTTTTGCACTTTCTCTAATTTACGATGTGCTTGACCAGGTAGGGTTCTAAACTGGTGCTGCATGCTCCAGTTGGCCTGACGTACATAGTGTACAGAGTCTTGAACGTTTCCCTTACTGAGGTATCGGAACGCTATCCTCAAATTTGCCAGGCGCCCATTTTGTGCAGCAGTTATCTGTTAGTGTGCGCCTTAGGAGATGGCTCGGTATTTTACTCACCTTGAGTAAGGTTTTTAAAGTCTTTGGCCTTTTAGCCTATACACTGCGGTCTTTTGCCCTTTCCCGATCTCATGACTTTGTATTTGGTGGGGTTAAATTCGAGGAGCCGTTGCTGGACCAGGCTTGCAGCCTGATCCTCATCCGACTTAATTCTCCTTTAACTTCACATCAATTCATTCTAATAAGAACATTAGAGCACTCAGAGATGATTTGAATAGAATGAGGCAGCGGTCGGAGAAGTGACAGATGCAGTTTAATATAGACAAATGAAAGAGTTCTAAATGTTGGACAGGAAAAACAACCATGCCACATATAAACTAAATAATGTAGACTTAGTATTACGGATTGCGAAAAGGATTTAGGAGTTCTGGTTAGCAGTAATCTGAAACCAAGACAACAGTGCATAAGTGTTCCCAATACGCGGGAAGAATCCTTGGCTTCGTATCAAGAAGTATAAATAATAGAAATCCTGAGGATGTTCTTCAACTCATAAATATCCTTGGTCAGGCCTCATTTAGACTATGCTGCACAGTTCTGGTCACCGTATTACAGAAGGGATATAACTGCACGGGAAAAAACCCGTACATAGAAGGAGACAAAGTTTATCCCTTGTATGAGAAACCTTCCCTATGAGGATAGACTGAGGACCCTGAATCTGCACTTTCTAGAAAGGCTAGAATTAGGGGAATATGATTTGAGGTGTAAAAATTGGAAAATAGGAATAAATAAAGGGGATGAAAAATAGCGTGCTAATAATATCTAGCCATGACAGGACTCGAAAGAAATGGTTTCAAGTTGGAAAATTCAGATTCAGGAAAGCACTGGTTTGGTAACAGAGTTGTGGATGAGTGGAACAAACTCCTGAGTGCCGCCCATAGAAGCTAAGACTTGCTGAAGTTTTAAAATTAGGTTAGATATATACATGAGTGGGTGGGGGTGGGTGTAGTTGGACCTTACTAGCTTGTGCTAGTAGATCTGATGCCATGCTCCTTCCTTAAGTGGATGTGACCTGGACCTAACTAGGTTGGGTCAGTGGCATAAGCCGGTGGGGCGACTTGGACCTGCCTCGTATGGGCCAATTGGACTGCTGCAGTGTTCCTTGTTTCTTATGTTCTTCTTATTCATGTCATTCACATATACCAAAAATAGCACGGCCCTAGGACTGACCCCTGTGGAACCACGCTCGTCACGGGGCGCCCACTCGGACACTCGTCACGTACCATGACTTGTTGTTGCCCCCCTGTCAGGTATTCTCTGATCCATTGCAGTGCCCTTCCTGTTATTGCTTGCCTGATCCTCTAGCTTTTGCACTAATCTCTTGAGAGGAAACTGTGTCGAAGGCCTTCTTGCAGTCCAAGAAAATGCAATTTTCCCCACCCCTCTCTCTGTCGTGTCTTTCTTCCTTTACCTTTTATAAAAATCCAGTAGGTTTGTGACACAGGGTTTTCCTTCCCTGAATCCTGTATGACTCCTTTAAGATGTCGGAATTGCTGTTCTCAGGTTTGACAATCGCCCATATGCTGCAGCAGTTATTTGGTTGTGTGAGTCTCGGGAGATGTGTCAGGTGTTAAAATCATCCCAAGCCTTTCCCAAATGAGTGAGGTTTGTAGTCTTTGGCCCTAACTGTACTCCGTCTGGGGTCGTCTTTGCCCTTCCCCCAATCTTCATGACTTTGCACTTGGTGGGGTTGAACTCCAGAAGTTTAATTGCGGGACCATCCTGCAGCCTGCCCCAGATCCCTCTGTAGTTCTGCCTGGTCCTCCTTCGACTGTTCTTCTCATCACTTCACATCCCCTCCCAAACACTTCGGAGTTTCATTCCTTCAGTCATGTCGTTCAAAATAAAAGAAACAGAAACCGGTCCTAGGACTGATCCCAGTGGAAACCCCGCTCGTTACAGGCGCCCACTCTGACACCTCACCACGTACCATGACTCGCTGTTGTCTTCCTGGCGGGTATTCCTGATCTATTGTAGTACCTTCCCTATTATCCCTGCCTGGTTCTCCAGCTTTTGTACTAATCTTTTGTGGAACTGTGCCCAAGCGCCTTCTTTACAGTCCCAAGGAAACCAATCTACCCACCTCTCTCTCCCCTTCTTCTCTCCCCTCTCTCTCTCTCTCTCCCCTTCTCTCTCTCTCTCTCTCTCTCTCTCTCTCTCTCTCCTTGTCCTACTGTCTTCACCCTGTCATAGAACTCAAGTAGGTTTGTGACGCAGGATCTCCCATCCCTGAAACCGTGCTGGCTGTCGTTGATAAGCTCATTCCTTTCTAGGTGCTCCACCACTCTTTTCCTAATAATCTCCTCCATGACCTTACATATTATACATGTCAATGACACTGGTCTGTAATTTAATGCTTCGTGTGTGTCTCTTTTTTTAAAAATTGGGACTACATTTGCTGTCTTCCATACTTCAGGTACTCGCCCTGTTTCAATAGATGTGTTGAATACTGTTGTTAGGGATACACATAGTGTCTCTGCTTCCTCTCTCAGGACCCATGGAGAGATGTTATCCGGCCCCATCGCCTTTGAGGTATCTAGCTCGCTGAGTAGCCTCTTCACTTCTTCCTCGGTTGTATGTATTGTGTCCAACACTTGATGGTGTACCTCACCTCTCCGCCTTTCTGGAGGCCCTTCTGTCTCCTCTATAAACACTTCTTTGAATCTCCTGTTGAGCTCCTCATGTACTTTGCGGTCCTTTTTTGTGACCTCCCCCCCCCTTTTTTTTCCTCAGCCTGATTACCTGGTCCTTGACTGTTGTATTCCCCCTTTTAATGTGGCTGTACAACAGCTTTGGGGGTCAGATTTGGCTTTCGTTTGCTATATCAATTCTCGTATTATCTTTGGATTTGTGGTGTGTGTGGGGTGGGTGTGTGTGTTTTGTGTGTGTGTGTGGTGTTGTGTGTGTGGTGTGTGTGTATGTGTGTGTGTGTGTGTGTGTGTGTGTGTATGTGGTTGGTATCACCCAATTTGTGCTTGCGAAGATCGATATTAGCACCTGGCTCGCCTCCTAGGCCACTTTGATTTAGCCTCAATGGGTGCCTCATCCAAGTCAACTCCCTGAGACTAAAGAAATACTTCTGTAAATTCCTATACTTCATCTGCACTTTCGGCTTCCAGCTGTATCTCCTTTGATCCTGGTTCTGTTAATTCAAACAGTCTCTCCCTATCTACCCTTATGAAGTCTCATTAAATTTTTTATAAGTAGCAGCCAAATCCTCCCTTGTCCTTCTTTTTTCTAAGGTCGTCAGGATCGTCCTTCAAGCTTTCTCCATAATGCATTCCTTTCAGTTTTGTAGTAGTAGTAGTGTTGTTAAAAACCTTTGGACCTTTTCGAGTTTTTTCAAGTGATTGATTAAGTGGGTTCCATACTGGGGCTGCTAGCTCAATAATTGACTTAACATATATCGTATATAAAGTTCTGGGGGATATTTTATTCAATTGCTGAATGCTCTTCAAAGGGTTTTGCTAATTTCGTATGTGCCACTGCCGTTATAAGGTTATGTCAAGTCTGGCGATATGGTAGCTCTTATATTCAATCCTAGATCCTTTTCAATCTCTGATATTTGAAAGCTTCTCTCCGCCCATGACGTACTCCGCGTCCGGTCCCGCCCTCTCCTCCGTAGCACATGACTGATAACCAAATGAAACTGATGAACGCACTTACCTCTCTGAAACACCGGTCAACATTCAGACCCCTAAGTTGCTGGGGTAATTTTGAAGGGCTCATAACCCGAGAATCTACCCTCCCCTGCCCAGTAACATCTTCCCTAATCTAAACATTTCTAGTTTTACCTACAGTGAAGTCATCGAAAGAGTCTATCGCTTCTGCACGTGTGCGAACATTCAGTGCCCCGAGGTTGCCTGCTGTCAGCAGTTTTAGGCGAGGCAGGCACACATGGCACCTGGACTGCTTAATTCTCCCCACTTTTACCTACCATTAAAAATAAACTGTTTTTTGGGTTTTATTCCTCCACCGCAAGCACCAGGAAGAACCCTGTAACAAACTCTTCTTTTAATTAAACGTGATTATATTTCATTCTACATGCGTGGAGTGAATGTTAAAATAATAACAATAAAATAATAGCAAAAAGCAACAACGAGTCAACAGGAGCAGGAATCACTTTGGGCATGGATAAGGTGTTCGGGTTCAATCCTCATTTACTATAGAGAATAATCGCATAGTAACGATGCTTCGGAAAGGGGGTCCAGATATCCTCGTCCTGCCACACCGATAGACACAGAAAGGCAGAGTAAGTTTTTATTTTAGACGATGTTTCGCTCAGGCTGGAGCTTTATCACTTTTAAAATAAAGTCTTATCTTATAGGTCTTTACGCATGCTCGTTGGCTTGTTGCTACAAAATAATCTGAAAACCAGTAAGCCAGCGGAAGGCCTCGGTCAGATGACCAAAAGCTCCAGTGGTAGGTCGTCATTTGAGAAAGACCCGCGTCAGGAAACAGTTGTCCTTCTTCCTGATGAATCTAACCTAACCTGACCTAACCTAACCTGACCTGACCTAACCTGACCTAACCTAACCTGACCTTACCTAACCTGACCTTACCTAACCTGATCTTACCTAACCTGGCCTTACCGAACCTAACCTAACCTGATTTAACCTAACCTAACCTAATCTGACCTAACCTGACTTAACCTAATCTAACCTAATCTGAAAATCTCAGCCAGCGAATTACAATAAGACGGTTCAAGGAGCTAAGGGTAAAACTTAAACTAGGTAATTACACAATGTACACCGCTCCAGCATTTAAACTGTGCCACCCACATCGCTGAAATCCTCATCCCTCTCTCAAAGACTAATTCCAGTTCAACGTTATTTTTTCCGAGTAGGGAATAATGAACTGCGATAGCACTATACGTTAGCTAGCGTCTACCAAGAACTGCTAATGAACTACCATCTAAAGCAGACCACATATGAGAGCTGCTGTATGCACTCGTAGTGCGAGGGACGAGCGGGTGTAGCAAGAAAGAGAAAGAGAGAGAGAGAGAGAGAGAGAGAGAGAGAGAGAGAGAGAGAGAAACATACATTATAAGCCAGTACATTGCCCATGCTTAATGCAAAAGCGAATTTTTTACAGCGCTGGCGCGGGAAGCCGTTTCGGAAGACGACGAAGTGGATTCATTTTGGAGGTGAGCCCCAAAAGGGGAGTGTGGAGGAGGGTCCCCGCGGCGCCCTGCCCGGGCTCCCCCGGGCTCCTGCTCCCCATTTCCCGTGCTGGGTTTAAAGGGGAAAGATTAAGCGAGGGTTTTTATGAATGTTGGACAGCTGGACCCGGGTGTAAGCAAATGTTTATCCTAACCTAGTGTAGTTGCGTCTCGAAAGAGTAATAAAGTAACTTTGTAAAGTTACGAATTTTATATATAATATATATATATAATTTTATATATATATAAATATATTATATATTATATATATATATATATATATATAAAATTTTATATGTGTGTGTGTGTGTTGGGGTGTGTGTGTGTGTGGTTTTGCGCGCGCGTGTTGTGTGTGTACTTTTTGTTGAAGACAATAACAATAAAATTAAATAATAATAACAACAATAATAAAAAAAAAAAAAGAAAACCAGCGTGGGAAACCCTTTCCCCCAGACGAGAAGATTTTCCATTTTTTCAATAAAATGGTAACTGCAGGGGAAAAAAAAGGACCGGACCTGTCGACATTTAAGGAGCACAAAACAATTGGGTTTATGGTCAGAAGGCGGAAGATACTCGTGGTGTCAACACCGCAGACATGGACACACTGTTGGACCCGGGAGCCACTGCCAAGAGAACGCAGACACAAACTGAACTACCAAAACAAGTCAGAGGGAGAGTACCAAAACAAGTCTGAGGGAGAGTACCAAAACATGTCAGAGGGAGAGTACCAAAACAAGTCTGAGGGAGAGTACCAAAACATGTCAGAGGGAGAGTACCAAAACAAGTCTGAGGGAGAGTACCAAAACAAGTCAGAGGGAGAGTACCAAAACATGTCAGAGGGAGAGTACCAAAACAAGTCAGAGGAAGAGTACCAAAACAAGTCAGAGGGAGAGTACCAAAACAAGTCAGAGGAGAGTACCAAAACAAGTCAGAGGGAGAGTACCAAACATTCAGAGGGAGAGTACCAAAACAAGTCTGAGGGAGAGTACCAAAACAAGTCAGAGGGAGAGTACCAAAACAAGTCAGAGGGAGAGTACCAAAACATGTCAGAGGGAGAGTACCAAAACAAGTCTGGGGGGAGAGTACCAAAAAAAGTCTGAGGGAGAGTACCAAAACAAGTCTGAGGGAGAGTACCAAAACAAGTCTGAGGGAGAGTACCAAAACAAGTCTGAGGGAGAGTACCAAAACAAGTCTGAGGGAGAGTACCAAAACAAGTCTGGGAGAGTACCCAAAACAAGTCTGAGGGAAGTACCAAAACAAGTCAGAGGGAGAGTACCCAAAAAATGTCAGAGGGAGAGTACCAAAACAAGTCTGAGGGAGAGTACCAAAACAAGTCAGAGGGAGAGTACCAAAACAAGTCAGAGGGAGAGTACCAAAACAAGTCAGAGGGAGAGTACCAAAACATGTCAGAGGGAGAGTACCAAAACAAGTCTGAGGGAGAGTACCAAAACAAGTCTGAGGGAGAGTACCAAAACAAATCAGAGGGAGGGGTACCAAAACAAGTCAGAGGGAGGAGTACCAAAAAAATGTCAGAGGGAGAGTACCAAAACATGTCAGAGGGAGAGTACCAAAACAAGTCTGAGGGAGAGTACCAAAACAAGTCTGAGAGAGAGTACAAAAACAAGTCAGAGGGAGAGTACCAAAACAAATCAGAGGAGAGTACCAAAACATGTCAAGGGAGGTACCAAAACAAGTCTGAGGGAGAGTACCAAAACAAGTTGAGGGAGAGTACCAAAACAAGTCTGAGGAGAGTACCAAAACAAGTCTGAGGGAGAGTACCAAAACAAGTCTGAGGGAGAGAAACCCAAAAAAAGTCACAGGAGAGTACCAAAACAAGTCTGAGGGAGAGTACCAAAACATGTCAGAGGGAGAAGTACCAAAACATGTCAGAGGGAGTTTCCAAAACAAAGTCTGAGGGAGAGTACCAAAACAAGTCAGAGGGAGAGCACCCAAAACAAGCAGAGGGAGAGTACCAAAAAAATTTTCAAAGGGAGAGTACCAAAACATGTCAGAGGGAGAGTACCAAAACTGTCAGAGGGAGAGTACGAAAACAAGTCAGAGTAGAGTACCAAAACAAGTCAGAGGGAGAGTACCAAAACAAGTCAGAGGGAGAGTACCAAAACAAGTCTGAGGGAGAGTACCAAAACATGTCAGAGGGAGAGTACCAAAACAAGTCAGAGGAAAGGCACCAAAACAAGTCTGAGGGGAGAGTACCAAAACAATCTGAGGGAGAGTACCAAAACAAGTCTGAGGGAGAGTACCAAAACAAGTCAGAGGAAGAGCACCAAAACAAGTCTGAGGGAGAGTACCAAAACAAGTCTGAGGGAAAGTACCAAAACAAGTCCCGAGGGAGAGTACCAAAACAAGTCAAGGGAGAGTACCAAAACAAAT
>NW_026470746.1:0-11693 GCF_026875155.1 Cherax quadricarinatus | reverse complement strand
ATGGGAGGGGTTTTGGGAGGTGTGTGTAGGAGAGTGAGTATGTAGGAGTGTGAAAGAGGGTGTGGGAGTGTGGGAGAGTGTGTGGGTGTGTGGGAGAGGGTGTGGGTGTGTGGAAAAGGGTGTGGGTGTGTGGTTAAGGGTGTGGGTGTGTGGGTGTGTGGGTGTGTGGAGAAGGGTTGTGGGGGTGTGGATAAGGGTGTGGGTGTGTGGAAAGGGTGTGGGTGTGTGGGAGAGGGTGTGGGAGTGAGGTTGTGAGAGTGTAAGAGAGGGAGTGGAGAGTGGGGAAGAGGATGGGGAGTGTAAGAGAGGGTTTAGGTGAGTGAGAGAGGAGGGAGTGAGAGAGAGGGAGTGTGGGAGAGGGTGGGAGGGTACGAGGGAGGGAGAAGGTTTGGGAGTGTGGGAGAAGGTGTGGGAGTGTGAGAGAGGGTGAAGGAGTATAAGAGAGGGGGTGGGATTGTGAGAGCGAATGGGAATATGAGAGAGCGTTGTGGGGGTGTGAGTGTGAGAGACGGCGTGGGAGTGTGACGGGGTGTGGGAGTGCAGGAGAGGGGTGTGGAAGTGTGGGAGAGGGTGTGTTAGTGTGTGACAAAGGTGTGTGGGAGTGTGAGATGGAGTGTGGGAGAGTCTGGGAGAGGGTGTGGGATTGTGGGAGAGGGTGTGGGAGTGTGGAATAAAGGGTGTGGAAGTGTGAGATAGGGTGTGGGAATGTGGGAGAGAGGGTGTGGGGAGTTTGTGAGAGAAGGTGTGGGAGTGTGGGGAAGGGTGTGGGTGTGTGTGTGTGTGTGTGTGTGTGTGTGTGTGTGAGTGAGAGAGGGTGTGGGAGCGTGAGAGAGGGTGTATGAGAGTGGGAGTGTGAGAGAGGGTGTGGGAATGTGGGAGAGAGGGTGTTGGAATATGTGAGAGAAGGTATGGGGAGTGCAAGAAAGGGTGTGTGAGAGTGAGAGTGTGAGAGAGGGTGTGGGAGTGTGCGAGTGAATGAGAGTGTGAGAGAGGGTGTGAGTGTGTGTGTGAAAGTCAGAGTGTAAGAGAGGGTGTGGGATTGTGGAGAGGGTGTGGGAGTAAGAGAGAGGTGGTGGGAGTGTGAGAGTGAGTGAGAGTGTGAAAGAGGGAGTGGGAGTGTGAGAGGATGTTGCAACCCCTGAATGGGTTGCAATAATTATTATGTATTTATATAATTATTACCTTTTCATTTAATTTTATATTGCTTATATTTGCGATAATAGCTAAATCGTAAATGTATTGCTTTATATTGTTATTTGACTTGTTAGGTAGGATGTAACATATTATGTGCTTAGTTCAAGTCTTGATTGTCTAACTTCTGTAATTATCGCTCTTTGCTCGTTATTCTGCCGGCATCTATTGCTGGGCAGTACAGTCCACGGAGCTATCACGTGATCGAGGGGGGGGGTGTCCTCACCTCGCCTAAAGTATTCAGTCTGGTCTAGACTCTCTTGGTGGTTGGACAGATTGTCTGTCTCATTATTCTTGTTAGTTCTGTAGAACTTTGTTCATAGAACATTGTATAGACTTACTGATTTTCGACGTTGTTCTGAGGTTGTGTGTCTCATAGACACTCTGAGTAACTCAGGTCCTGAACTGTAGCTTCTCACCTAACTTGTACTGGTATCTGTGTATTATCACAGCCGGGAATTTTCTTATGCTGAACTTAGATTCAGTAGTATGGGAGTTTTGTGACTTTTGTGGATGATCTGCAGATGGTCCCTACTTAGTGTCGTTATATTGTCTCCTTGTTCCTGATTCTGTGTCGCAGTTGCTTGTTATATTGCTATTGGGCTTAGCATTCTTTTTATTGTTCAAGCAGACTGTTCTGATTGCCAGTTGGTCAAGAAGTTAGTTTATGTGAGGACTTTTTCAGTCACTTGTTTAAGTCTAGTCGAGTCTTGAGACATAGCGAACTAGTTAGAGCACTTACATACACAAACTTACTTGTACATATTTGTAATATCTTATTAAATGTTAATGTACCAGACGGTACTAATACGAGAGAAGTGATATTATTTTGATTACTGTGATTAATTTAATTTAATTTAATTTGATAATATACCTCTAGACTTAACAAATTTATTAAATTTTAATTTCTCTAGTTAGAAGCCTACCAGTTGTAATCCTGAAGCACTATCGAGTTATTCTGAATTCTAAAGGATAATTGGACAAGGATACTGACTACTTGTTACGAAAACCCAGTAACAGGCTGGATGCTAGAAGGGCAGTCCTTTCTAGTATTCACTGGAGATCTCTAAGCTTCTAGAATCGTTTCTGTTATAACAAATGGGGGCCTGTCCGGGAGGCTCTTGGTCGAAGGTGTTGGAGAAATTGTCCAGTTTGACATACTAGTAACTTGATGGTCAAACACTTTGAGTACTTTCCTAATCTGAATACTTTGAGTTTAGTCTTGTACAACATACCAGGTGGATGTATGTACCTGACTGAGTCTCTTGATCCAAGGAGATGGAAATACTGTTTATGAGTTCTAGCTCTAAGACAACTAACACTAAAGTTCCTATCAGGATTATAGTTTCCCATAATCACTCTCTCGTAGTACATTTATTTTCATGATGTATGCCAAAGTGAAACAGTTAATTGATACTCTGACTTTGTCGAGTAGCCAAATATCCCGGTGTGACGTGTAACAGGAATTACACCGCAGAAACTGTAAGAGCGTTAATTAAAGATATATTATTTCCTGCTCATACAGAGATGTCTGATTATGATTCAGATTCAGAAAGCCTAGTATCACAATTAGGAAGTATGACTCTATTTGATGAAGAAAGAGCAACTAAGGCAGAAGTGTCTGAGCCTAGTGTAGCTCAGTTCTCGCTCACTCCTTCCCTCACTGACACATTAGTACAGAGTATAGCTGGTAGTATGACTAAGCCTCACGCTAGTACTGTGTATGCTACACCTCTATCTACTTATCCTTGACCAGATCTAGACTCTCTAGAGACGGCTGAACGAAGTGTCCGACCTAAGGACAGCCCAGAAAGACATTTTAAATTTCCCTACTCCTCCATTACCCTGGTCCTATCTCTCAGGAACATTTTTGAGAGGTTTGAACGCCTCTTTTTGTTGCAGACTGCACAAATAGAGGCTCAGGGGGAAATTGAACGAAGAAGATTTTCAAAGAGAAAATGTTCGTCTGGGAAGAAAACAGACTAAATAGTCACACGGAAATTTAATGTGCAGAAGCTGCCACTTGATTCCTAAGTTTTTGGGGAGTGACTTAGACACCTTTTTTGATGTGTTTGAGAACTAGGCACGTGCTATGAACTGGCCAGTAAGCACTGGGCTACCTTGTTGCACACAGCTTTGACAGGAAGAGCTCAAACTTGTACTGCTGCTTTCCCATTTGCCAAGTACATTGGGTTATGACGTGTCAAACAAACTATTCTAGAGACATGTAACTTGTTCCCTGTAAGTTATAACGTGCATTTCGTACATTAAAACGCGACAAGATCAAACTTGTGTAGAGTTTGCTCGTGAGAAAAAGTTGCATTTGAGAGGTGGTGTAGGTTGCTAAGTTTTAACAACTACAACAGCCTTGTTCGTTGTTACTACACGAAGAGTTTAACAACTGTATGTCTGCTGACTACAGAATATTGATCGATATACTACCTCAGATATTCTGGAAACTGCAGCATTAGCAGCAATTATGGATTTCTCACAAACTTGTACGTACAAAAACAAGAAAAACAAGGTAACTAAAAATTGTCCTAGAAGTTGGCAACCTAAATCAGTGCTCATTGCGGCCTGATGTACTGCTACTGTAACTTCTCGTACTTTACCAGGAAACTCTCAATCCTGAATCTGTCTCTGTGGCAGACAGAAATCTGATATCGAGAAGAAGAGAGTTAAATGTACCTATTGTACAGAAAGGACATGCTAGGGAGTATTGCTATAAGTTAGAAAGAGTACGAGAGACAGTCGTGCGGCTGGGCCCCCACTCAGTGTACCCTTTTGGCAACAAAGGCACCAAAATCCTAGTCATACAACTCAGATCCTACTTTTTTTGATAATGTTACTCAGGATAGATGACTAGCATCAGAAAGTGTATTGGACGAAAGATTGTTCAGCGAGAGTCCTACTTTTCAAGAGGTAGAATAGGATTTGAAGAATCACATCTAACTGAGATAATTACTTTCAGGAGACACTGGCAGTTATCTCACGTTATTAAGAGAAGATGTATTTGCCAAAAACTGATGATAACCTTTTGCAAGATAGATGTATTGTTAGAAGCCTATAGAGGGGCTGTTAAAAAAGTGCCTTGCACAAAGTTTATATTCAAACAAGCTATTATACTGGTTATATTTCAGGGGGTATATCCAGTGGTGTATTTCCCATGGTCAGTGGACTTGTTGATACGGAACGATATCCTTCATGCTGGTATATGTAAAGAACCACTTGTGATTGATAATACACTGATGATAATTATGCCATTGAGCTTGTAGAGAGAAACCTTTTTAAATTTCCTCTCAGCGCAATTTACTGAGCTATGTCAAAGATTCAAAAAACCATCCTTGTCTCCTGTTGAGTTAGTGGATGACAATGATTGGGGTTGAATATGGTTGTTTAGTGATGCTCTGCCCCCAGGATCATTAACCCCAAACTCCCCGTGTTATCAACCTAGTCAGGACAACCTGACTTTTAATTTCTAACTCATGATGATTTAATAAAGGATCAGTTTGTTGATCAGTCACTGGAAAGACTGAGAGTATAGCAGTTACTGAGATTGAAGCAAAAGGATTCGATAATTGTTATATTATAGTAACGGTGTATGATGGAGAAAAATACATGTAAGTTGTCAGCTGATAGTGCTTCCCCCACAGTCAAGCATCTCGTAGTGTTACCAGTTACATTTCGTGAACAACCCTTTGATTTTGTTCACAATAGCCCCATTGGACATCTGGGTGTCAAGAAGACACTCGGTAAACTGGCAAAAATTTTACTTGGCCAAAGATGAAGGAAACAGTAGTGATCATGTGCGACATTGCCACGTTTGTCAAGTGACAGGCAAGCCAGCGCACACACCTCCCTGCGCCTCTCATTCCTATCACCGTGGATGGTGAACCATTCTCAGTCTTATTATTGATAGTGTTGGTCCTTTGCCTAGAACCAAACTAGGGAACCAATACTTATTTACTATTATGGACGCTGCAACACGCTATCCCGAAGTATTCATGAGAAAAATTAATGCTCGTGCTATTGTGAGAGCGCTAATGAAATTTTTCCCCCAGGTTGGATTGCCACGAGAGATACAATCAGATCGGGGACCTAACTTCACTTCTAAGATCTTTCGGAAAGCTTATCCCACTAGGAATAAGTCTGTACTTTCAACCATTTATCACCCCACAGTCAAAAGGGTGCTCTAGAGGATTTCATCAGACATGAAGGGTCCATGATGAGAGCTTATTGTGAACATTTTTCTAGAGACTGGGATGAGGGTTTATACCTTTTCTTCTGTTCGCTATGAAGAAAGTGAGCAAGAAAGTCTCGGATTTAGCCCTTTTGAATTATATTCGGACACCAAGTGCGTGGCCCTCTTGCAGTGTTGAAAGACGTGTGGACAGGAAAATCAATCCATCTTGAACACTTCACCTTCATTAATGCAGCAACATTTGACAGCCGCTAGAGAGCTAGCTTCGAAAAACTAGTTTCAGCCCAAAGCTAGAATGAAGCAACATTATGACAAGCGTGCTGTCTTGTTCTTTTAAAGCAGGAGATAAGGGATGGCTCAGAAATTAGTACCAGGTCATGCTACAAGCCAGGTATGATGGTCCCCTGGAAGTAGTGAAAAAGCTTAGCGACGAAAATTATTTGGTACGTACGCCTGGGAAAAAAATCTAATCATGTGTACCATGTTAACCAGCTTAAGACATACTACGTTTAGTCCTCTACCTACTACTTCTATTCTTCCTAGGACAGAGGAAGGAAAACGTCAGTCTACCGAATCTCTAGAGGTATAGAGGTTCGTTTAGAAAATTAGTGACTCTACAATCCTAGACGATTTTCTTGTAATTTGGAATTGATAAAGCTATTGATATTAAAAACATGATTTTGCATTTCCCTGAATTGTTCGGTGATGTTCCTAAACGTTGTACTCTGGGTGTTACATGCGTTGATGTACAGGGAGCATCCCCCATTAAGAAATCACCTTTATAGGATGAGTCCAACAAAGCATAAAGGGAAATTGAGAGAAGAGGTTGATTTTCTGTTATCTCACGGACTTATTGAGCGCGTAAAGTCCATGGGCATCTCCATGTATTTTAGTGCCTAAACCTGACGGTAGTTTCAGGATGTGCACTGATTACAGGAAAGTGAACTCTGTCACCCTGTATAGTCCTTGTGGCTTAGCGCTTCTTTTTGATTATAATAACTCTGTCACCTTGCCTGATGGTTATCCTCTACCTCGCATTGACGACCTTATTGACCGTGTGTCAGGAGCCCAGTTTGTCAGCCGTTTAGAATCTCTTACGAGGTATTATCAAGTCCCGCTTACTGAACGTGCTCAAGAAATATCTGCTTTTTTTGTTCAAGATGGATTGTTTAACTACCCCGTCACCCCTTCGGCCTATGTAACGCGGCTTCTTCTTCCAAAGTATAATGAACGAGTTGACCCACAACTTAGAGGAAGTAGAAGCCTACCTTTACGACTTTTGTGGTGTACAGTGACGAGTGGGAACAAAATTGATGCGTCTCAGAGCATTGTTTGAGAGACTGGCGCAATACAACTTCATGTTAACTTGCTAAAAATAGTTTTGGTCAGCCAAGATTACCCATCTAGGCTTTTGTATCGGACAAGGTGAGGTTGCTCTATTGAGGCTAGGTTGTGCAATTTCTGAATTTCTAGTGCCAAGGATGGGAAGGGAGTACAGAGATTCCTGGGTATGGCAGGATTTATCGCAGGTTCTGTCAACTTTTTCAGATTGCGCTCCTCTCACTGAGCTTGCTGTAGCAAGGTTCAGTTCACCCGGACTAGAGATTGTTCAGACTCGTTAAAAGGTGTGAACGTTTGCTCCTCTGCTCCTGTGTTGAAAAGTCCTATTTTAATCTTCCTTCTTTTTACATATTAGAGGGGAGTGGTTATTGCAGTGGGCGCTGTGCTGCTCAACAGTCAACATCCACTGATATTCTCCCTCCCATTGTTACTATTCATCTAAGCTTAACGACACCCGAAAAATTATGCCACTAGCTCTAGCTCTTGTGGTGTCCCTTTGGGAACATTTGACGTGTATTTGGGCCACTTCCCCATTTAAAATTAACGTTTTTTCAGACCACAATCCACTCACCCACATAAACACTATGAAAAGTAAATGCTAGGATCATGAGGTGGGCCCTCAGAATCCAACCTTATTCTATTAGTATAAAACACATAAGTGGTCATTGTATGTAAATTTCTGACGCTCTGTCACGCCTTAATAATTTCATTTACATTAAATTAACGTTTTTTTTAATGCCAAATTTCCCTTTTTTTACTTGCTATGTCAATTCAGTAAAGTAACTTAATCCCTCCAGCCCAATTAACTATATATTCTCATGTCTAATTATTATATTTATATTATTCACAGTATTGTTGTGTGTAAGGAGACATAAGCTGAGTGATGAGTGGGTGTGTCGTGTGGGCAATGTTACTGCTTGGCGGAACACTGTCTGCGGGAGACCCCCCCTCTCACTACAACCTTAAGTGTTTCATACTCAGTGTTATATGCTAGCATTCCACAACCACTACTTACGAGTGGAATGCCGTTCCTTTCTATGATCGAGCTTCAAAGTGCCCTGTTCATCTACGCTATCCTGTCTCTACACGATGTACATAACCACGAGTATGCAGAGATACGATACTGTGTACTGCCTAGTCTAGGGGCTATCTAGTGCGGACGCTGTGAAATTGTAAAGGTGCTTGGCACAAGATAGACTCTGATTAATATTTATATTAAATTGTATTGATATGAGTAATCAGTTATAATGTGAAAGACATTAATGCAATCCTAGTGCGACCGTCTGTCGTGTTGGGGGGGGGGGTGTTGCAACCCTGAATGGGTTGCAATGATTTTTATGTATAATATAATTATTACTTTTCATTTAATTTTATATTGCTTATATTTGCGATAATAGCTAAATCGTAAAATGTATTGCTTTATATTGTTATTTGACTTGTTAGGTAGGATGTAACATATTATGTGCTTGTTCAAGTCTGATTGTCTAACTACTGTAATTATCGCTCTTTGTCGTTATTCTGCCCGGGTTCTGTTGTGGGCTGTACTGTCCACGGAGCTATCACGTGATCGAGGGGGGGGGGGGTCCTCACTCACCTAAAGTATTCAGTCTGGTCTAGACTCTCTTTGGGGGCTGGACAGATTGTCTGTCTCGTTATTCTTGTTAGTTTTGTAGAACTCTGTTATAGAACATTGTTGACTTAGTGATTTTCGACGTTGTACTGAGGTTGGTGTCTCTAGACACTTGAGTAACTCAGGTCCCGAACTGTAGCTTCTCACTAACTTGTACTGGTATTGTGTATTATCACAGTCGGGGATTTTCTTTGCTGAACTTGATTTTAGTGTACGGGGGGTTTTGTGACTTTTGTGGAGGATCTGCAGATGGTCCTAATTAGTGTGTTATATTATCTCCTTGTTCTGATTCTGTGTCGCAGTTGCTTGTTATATTGCTATTGGGTTAGCATTCTTTTTATTGTTTAGCAGATGTTTGATTGCCCGTTGGTCAAGAAGTTAGGTTATGTGGGACTTTGTCAGTCACTTGTTTAAGTCTAGTCGAGTCGTGAGGGAAAAGCGAACTAGTTAGAGCACTTACACCCCATACACAAACTTGTAAAATATTTGTAATATATTATTAAATGTTAATGTACCAGACGGTACTTAAGAATTTTTAAATGTGATTGTGCTTTCGCACATACTATTGTAGAGAGAGGTGATATTATTTTGATTACTGTGATTAATTTAATTTAATTTAATTTGATAATATACCTCTAGACTTAATAATTTTATTAAATTTTAATTTCTCTAGTTAGTAGCCTACCAGTTGTAATCCTGAAGCACTATCGAGTTATTCTGAATTCTAATGGATAATTGGACAAGGATACTGACTACTTGTTACGAAAACCCCCGTAACAGGTGGATGCTAGAAGGGCAGTCCTTTCTAGTATTCACTGGAGATCTCTAAGCTTCTAGAATCGCGTTTTTTGTAACAGAGGATGTGGGAGTGTGAGAGAGTGTGGGAGTGTGGAAGAGTGTGGGAGAGGGTGTGAGAGTGTAGGATGGGTGTGGAAGTGAGGAGAGGGTGTGGGAGCTTGGAAAATGGTGTGGGAGTATGGGAGGGGTTGTAGGAGCTTGGAAAATTTGGTGTGGGAGCGTGGAAGAGGGTGTGGGATTGTAGGAGAGGGTGTGGGAGGGTTTTGGAGGGGTGTTGGAGAAGGATGTGGGAGTGTGGAATTGGGTGTGAGTGTGTGTGTGGGAATGTGGGAGAGGGGGTGGAGTGTGGGTGTGCCAGTGAAGGTTTTGTGAGAATGTGAGAGGGGGTGTGTGAGGGTTTGAGAAAGGTGTGTGAGTGTGAGTGTGAGAGAGGGTGTGGGAATGGGGAGAGATTGTTGGAGAGTGAACTAGAGTGCGAGAGAGTGGGAGAGGGTGTTTGGTGAGAGAAGGGGGTGGGAGAGTGTGAGAAAGGGTGTGGGAGTGTGGGAGAAGAGGTGTGTGGAATGTGAAAAGGGGTGCGTGAGAGTGTGAAAAGGGGTGTGGGAGGTGTGAGAGGTGGGAGTGTGAGAGACAGGGTGTGAGAGTGTGAGTGAGAGTGTGAGAGGTGTGGGAGTGTGTGGAAAGAGGGTATTTGTGTGTGTGAGAGGCAGGGTTTTGGGAGCGTGTATGTGAATGTGTGAGAGAAGGTGCGCGAGAATGTGAGTGGTGTGGGAGAGTGTGAGAAAGGGTTTTGGAGTGCGTGAGGTGTGAGAGAGGGTGTGGGAGTGTGTGAGTGTGTGAAAGAGGGGGGGGAGTGTGAGAGAGGTTGTGGGAGTGTGACCGAGGGTGTGGAAGAGTGAGAGTGTGTGTGGGATTGTGAGAGAGGGTTGGAAATGTGGAAAGTGGGAGTGTAGGAGATGGTGTGTGTGTGTGAGAGAGAAAGGGGTGTGGGGAGTGTGAAGGAGTGAGCGTGTGGAGAGGGTGTGCGGGGAGTGTGAGAGAAGGTGTGAGAGTGTGTGAGAGAGGGTGTGGAAGTGTAGGAAATTGTGAAAGAGGGTGTGGGAGTGTGAGAGAGAGTGTGCGAGTGTGGGAGAAAGGGTGTAGGAGTGTGAATTAGGGTGTGGGGAGCGAAGGAGGTGTGGGAGTGAGAGAGAGGGTGTGTGAGTGTGGGAGAGGGTGTGGGAGTGTGTGAGTGTGAGAGAGGGTGTAGAAGTGTGAGTGTGAGAGAGGGAGTTTTTCAGTATGAGAGTGTGTGAGAGACTTTGTGGGGAGTGAGAAAGGGTGTGGGAGTGTGTGAGTGTGAGAAGAGGGTGTGGGAGTGTGTGAGTGAGTGTGAAAGAGGGGTGGGGAGTGTGAGAGTGTGAGAGAGGGTGCGGGAGTGTGAGAGTGTGAGAGAGGGTGCGGGAGTTTGAGAGTGTGAGAAAGGGTGCGGGAGTGAGTGAGTGAATCTGTTGCAGAGGGTGTGGGAGTGTTTGATGAAGAGTGTGAGAAAGGGTGTGGGAGCGAGTGAGTGTGAGAGAGGTTGTGGGAGTGTGAGTGAGAGTGTGAGAGACTGTGGGGCCACCCACAACTAGTATATTTTCCCTGTCCACACGGGCCTTTTAGACCACTTCTGCTAGTATGTTAACCATTGTTCCGTTACTCAATGCTTCTGTTACTCTCACCCATGCCATGTGTGTGTGTGTATGCATGTTCTTACCTATTTGTGGTGGCACTGGACGAGTTATAGCTCCTGGCCCCGCCTCTTTGATGATCGCTACTAGGTCCACTCTCTCCTTATTCCATAAGATTTATCGTACCTCCTCTGAGAGCTATGAATGGATCCCGCCTCCACTACATCACTCTCTGGACTGTTCCACTTCCTGACAACTCTATGAAGCAGAAATACCTCCTAACATTCCTGTGACTCATCTTCCATTGGTTTTTGATGAGCAGTGCAACTCCTCTGTTCCCCCCTGCCGTTTCTCAAAATCTGGTATCCAGATGGGAAGATCGCATCTGTTATCACCTCCACGAGCTGTGTCTCTGTGATTACTAAGATACCCGGGGATGCCTTGGTGATTCTTTCCTGCCACTCCTCACTTTTATTTGTAATTCCATCTGTGTTTGTGTACCATACCTTCAACTTCCTTTCTAGAACCATATTCAAGGGGGGGGGATGGTGCAGGCTGTGTGTGTGGTAGGCAGGTCTGGATATTATGGTAGGCTGCTGTTTTGGTGGTATTAGTGCTGAGGGGGGGACTGTGGGTGTTGAGTGTGGTGGTTGAGGGGATGCTGTGCATGGTTTTATGGCCAGTTGTGTCTGCTGTTCCCCCCCCATCTGTCGGTACTTTCCTGTTCCCCCCATCCCGGTATGGCGCCTTCTACTCTTAAGACAAGAGAGTTTAGGGAAAGTCCCCTGTGGGGTGAGCCGAGAAAAGGGGGAGGCGAAGAGCAGCGTGGAGAGGAGTGTCCAAAGTCGAAAAAAAAGTGTCAGGGTTAAACTGTCCCCCT
>NW_026470745.1:0-27253 GCF_026875155.1 Cherax quadricarinatus | reverse complement strand
CAGTCAGCATGCTTGTGAAAACTGACCATGAATGCCCCCCAACCCCGTCCTTCCCCTTTCTCTCCCCCCATCCTCTCTACCCTTCTCTCCTCTCCTACCCCTCCATCTTTCTCTCTCCATCTTTCTCCCTCCATCTTTCTCCTCCATCTTTCTCCCTCCATCTTTCTCCCTCCATCTTTCTCCCCTCCATCTTTCTTTCTCCCTCCATCTTTCTCCCTCCCATCCATCTTTCTCCCTCCCTCCATCTTTCTCCCTCCCTCCATCTACCTACCAATCCATCTCCCTCTCCACCTTTCACCCATCTTCCTTTCCTCCTCCTCCCCCTGGCTTCTCCCTCTTCCACCTCCTCCCTAGCATCTTCCCTCACCCACCACCCACACACTCTCTGAAAATGCATAAAACTTGTTTCTGGGGTAAAATACATCAACTCCTGTCTGAGGTAAAAAAAAAATGGGTAACCAAAAAGGGCGGAGACCCAGGGGTCTGGTGAACGAACTAGGGAGAGAAGAACCTGGGAAGAAAGATTGGGAGGTAGAGCTCAAAAAAAAATGGAGGAAGGAGTGGGGAAAGGAAGCTAGCAGAGCCTGGCAAGAAATAGAGGAGAGGATAGCTGAGGAGAGCAGGAAGTGGGGACTACAAGTCTTAGCAGCAGAATATAAGATAAAGTGCTTAGATGAGGAACTAAAAACCTGAAACAAATTTGAGAGACAAATGACAGTACAGACATGAATCAGGAACTTCTATACCAGTCACAGACAAGGGGACTGAAGGGATCCAGGAAAAGTGGTGCACAATTGAGAGACCTATAGGCAATAAAGGAACTATGACATATGCAGAGACTCCAAACAGACAACTGCAGTGGCAAGGAACAGGTGAGCAGGAAAGACAGTCCACTGAGCCTAGGGGCTGCAGCAAGGCAGGGAGTGAAGGCAGGAAACGTTTTGATGGATACAAAGGGAGACAGTGCGAGGAGGAGAGGGAGAGGCCAGTGTTTGTCAACGGGCCCCAAGAAGTCGAAGGGGAAACCTACGATGAAAGAAACCAGGAGGAGCAGAAAGCGATTGAAGATATCACGAATGCAATAGGTGAGGGAGACATGACCCAGGTGACAAATTTTCGGAGAATTGGGTGGTTTGCGAGTGGAAGGAAACGGCCGGTCAAAGTAATTTTCAAGGCAGAATCAGCTCAAACCAGGATCCTGCAGGAGAAAGCATGACTGAGGGACAATCCAGAGTACTGGAGAGTGTACCTGGATTGCGACAGAACACAAGAAGAAAGGATGATACTGAGATAGAAGGTGCAAAGACGAAAGGAGGAACGAGATGCATTGATAAAGATGAGCAGAACCCAGACTCGGGGGAAGGACAAACACACATTACAGAAACACCACAAAAGGACTCCAACCACGACAACCCCAAAGCAACTGACCAATCTAAACCAAAACTCATACACTGTTCCTTCTGCCCCCACCCCGCACATCATAAACCCTACCCAACAGCAGCCCCCTATGGGCACTCTGCCCCAACCCCCACCACAAACCCCACCCAAACTGCGACAACCCCAATGCAACTAAACAATCTAAGCCAAAAATCCACACACTGTTCCCTCTCCCAACCACTACGCTCACAAACCCTAACCATACAGCAGTTCCCAGGCCACTCCTGCCCTCACCCCCCCATCACAAATCCAACCCATATGGCAAACCCTCTTAGGCCACCTCCAGGGCTCCCGCTCCCCCAACCCCAATATTTTCCCAGGACCACCTTGATAGATAAGAATTTGAAGGTGTGGTACACGAACGCAGATGGCTTAACAAATAAATACGAGGAGTGGCATGAAATAATCAATGAGAAGTCCCCAGACATCATAGCAGTCACAGAAACGAAACTCACTGAGACAATAACAGACGCAGTCTTCCCACCGGGATATCAGATCCTGAGGAAAGATAGAATGACCTGAGGGGGGAGAGGGGTTGCACCACTCATTAAAAAACGATGGGGTTTCGAGGAAATAGAAGGCATAGGCGAGATTGGATAAAGGGACTACACAGTAGGCTACAATTCAGTCTGGGGAACATAAGGTAGTCATTGCAGTGATGTATAACCCACCACAGAACTGCAGGAGGCCAAGAGAGGAATATGAAGAGAACAACAAAGCGATGGTGGACACACTGGCTGAAGTGGCACTAAGAGCTCAATCTTTGCAGAGCAAAATTACTGGTTATGTGTGTTTTTCAACCATAGGGAAAATCGACTGGGAAAACCTGGAGACTCACGGGGGTCCTGACACATGGAGAGCCAAGAAAAAAAAAAGCCACACACACACACACACACACACACACACACACACACACACAAAACAGGCCAAGTGTCTATTGACAAGTGCCTTTGACAACTAGTAACTACACACAAAAAGCCACACACACACACACACACACACAAAAAAAAAAAAAAATAGCCACACACAAAAAAAAGCCACACCACACAAAAAGCCACACACAAAAAAAGCCACACACACACAAAAAAAGCCACACACACACAAAAAGCCACACACACAAAAAGCCACACACGCACAAAAAGCCACACACGCACAAAAAGCCACACACCCCACAAAAAGCCACACACGCACAAAAAGCCACACACGCACAAAAAGCCCCCACACGCACAAAAAGCCACACACGCACAAAAAGCCACACACGCACACAAAAAGCCACACACGCCACACAAAAAAGCCACACACACACGCACAAAAAGCCACCCCACACGAAAAAAACCCAAACACACACGAAAAAAACCACACACACGCAAAAAACCACCAAAACACGCAAAAACCCCCACACACGCAAAAACCACACACACGCAAAAAACCACACACACACAAAAACCACACAACACAAAAACACACACACACAAAAACCACACACACACAAAAACCACACACACACAAAAACCACACACCCCAAAAAAACCACACACACACAAAAAACCACACACACAAAAAACCACACACACAAAAAAAACCACACACACACAAAAAACCACACACACACAAAAAACCACACACACAAAAAAACCACACACACACAAAAACCACACACACAAAAACCACACACACACAAAAAAACCACACACACACAAAAACCACACACACACAAAAACCAACACACACAAAAAACCACCACACAAAAAAACCACACACACAAAAAAACCACACACACACAAAAACCACACACACACAAAACCACACACACACAAAAACCACACACACAAAAAAAACCACACACACACAAAAACCACACACACACAAAAACCACACACACCTCTACGTGAATACACAATATCTTCGAGACATTTAATTTAATGCTACCCCAGTCTATAATAAATTAATTTTCTTCACTAAAATTTCTTTAAAAATTCCGTATAATATGTTTTATTTTAAAGTTACTCACACACAAAACCACACAAACAAACCACAACCACAACATAAAAAAAAACAACAAAAAAAACACACACAAAAAACCACACATATCAAAAACCACACACAACAAAAACCACATAACATAAACCACACACAAAAACCCCAAACCACACAAAAACCACACAACAAAAACCACACACATAAACCACACAAAAAACCACCACACCAAAAACCACACACAGCAAAAAACCACACACACAAAAAACCCACAATAAAACACATAAAAACAAACTCAGAACAAACAAAATAAAAAAACCCAAACACAACAAAATCAAACAACCACTAGAACACAATAGCTCGGACATTTTAATTTAATGCAACTCCAGTCCTATTTAATATTTATTCATTTAAATTTTTAAAAATTCCGTTTTATTTTAAATTCCTAACTAATCTATTCTGAAATTATTTATTTTCAAAGCAGTATCTTCTTTTATATAAATTTGCTAAATATGAAATCTGATAATACTCTTGCTATGAAATATTTAAAAGGTGTCCTTTCCTTTTTTAAATCTCCCACCCTCCGTGCGGCCAGTCTGGAAAACTGCTTGTCCACAATGAAATTCACATTATTGCACTTGTTCCTTTTTCATATTGCTCGGTAATTCTACCAACTTTATTACTCTATAAATTCCCTTCCTCCCTTCGTAACCCCACCTACTGCTAGTCTTGTGAACCTGCATCATTTCCGGCGATGGGTACACCCTTCTTCCTTTCCTTCTTATTAACTTCTAATCTCCATTCCCTCTATTCCGCCAATTTGTCTCTTTAAATATTTTTTTACAATTCAATAGTGTATGGGTTTTTTTTTTTATTCGAGGCGTTTTTTTAAATTCCAAAAAATTTCCGCCCCCACCAAATCTCGGGAGGAGTGGTTTCCCCCTTTGGGCCCCATTGGGGGGGTTTTTTTGCAGTTTTTTGGGTTCAGCAAAAAGTTTTTGAAGGAGGGGGTTCGACTTCTAGACTTTAAAAATTTTTGAGTTAAGGGGAAAGGTTTTTTAATTTAAAAAAAATTGATTGGAACAATATGACGGAAAATTTTGGGGTACAGTGACTTTTTGTTTACGATTAGGATTGCTTTTAAAAGTTTGTAAAAAAACCAACAAAGGGACACAATAAGCCAGTGTGTGTTTATTTTGAAAGGGGTGTTACTAGCCTTTTTTTAATCATAGTTGAGGTTTGCAGGGGTCGGTCCAAGCCCCGGGCCCCGCCTCTTCATGGTCGCAATAGGCCCACTCTCCCTAAAACCATGAGCTTTATTACCTCTCCCTTAAAAGCTATGTAGGGATCCGCCCCCACTACATGCTTCCCAAACTTTTCCCATTTATGATATTTCTGTGGCTGAAGAAAAAATTCCAAAAACCCCTTTGGGATTCATCTGTGTTTTTCCAGTTTCCCCCAATTTTTGCCCCCTTGTTGCTGTGTCCAGCCCTTGGAAAACCTGTCTTTGTCCCCCTTGTAAAATTCCTCTCATTTATTTTGAATTTCGTTATCTTTTCCCCCTATCCCCTCCTGTCCTCCAGTTCGTCAGGTTAAATTTCCCCTTTAACCTGCCCTCATAGGAAAACCCTCTTAACTCTGGGCCCAAAGTCTTTTTGAAAACCCTTTGCACTTTTCTATTTTTCTTTACTGCTTTGGCTAGGTTTTTGTGGGTTTTTAAACTGGTGCCGCATACTCCAAAATGGGCCAAAAAGTACACAGTTTTTAACGGGGGTTCCTGAACGATTCCTTATTAAGATGTCGGAATGTGTTCTGAGGTTTGCCAGGCCCCCATATGCTGAAAGCTGTTTTTTTGGTTGATGTCCCGCTTCGGGGAGATGTCCCTTTGGTTTTAAATCCCTCACCCCGATCTTTTTCCTTGAGTGATGTTTTAGTCTTGGCCCCCTGGGACTTTTATTTCCGTCTGCGGTTTCTTTGCCCTTCCTCAATCCTCATGACTTTGCACTTTGGGGGGATTGAAATCCCGGAGCCAGTTGCTGGACCGGTCTGCAGCCTATCCAGATCCCTTTGTTTGTTCGCCCCGGTCTTCGATCGACTGAACTCCCTTTTCTCAACTTCCGTCTTTTGCAAAAAGGGACAACCCCGGGGTTTTTTCCCTTTCCCCATGTGTTTACAAAATCCAGAAACGCCCGGTCCTAGGACTGACCCCTTTTGGGACCCCTGGGGCACAGGTGCCCACTTACACCTTTGCCCCGTACCTTACTCGCTGCTGTTTTTCCCGACAAGTATTCCCCGGCCCCCCTGTTACCCCTGTTTGGCCCTCAGTTTTTCCCATATTTTGTGTGGTCTGTGTCAAAGGCCTTCTTGCATCCAAGAAAAATGCAATCCCCCCACCCTTCTTTTCCTTTCTTACTGCTGTCCCCTGTCATAGAACTCCAGTGGGTTTGTGAAGGATTTCCCGTTCTGAAACCATTTTGTCTCGGTGATAGACATTCCTTTCTGATGTTCACCATTTTTTCCCCCTGACAATTTTTTCCTGTTTTTGCATGCTATACTGTCGTGACACTGGTCTGTAGTTTAGTGCTTATGTCTTTTCCCTTTTTTTAAAAGATTGGGGAAAATTTTTGCTGTCTTCCTGCCTCGGAAATCTCCGTTTCGATGATGTATTAAATTTTGTTGTTGGGGTACCATAGCACCTTGCTCCCTTCTCAGGACCCGGAGGATGTTATCGGGCCCCCATTCCCTTTGGGGTTTCTAGCTCACTCAGAAGCCTCTTATTTTTCCCCGGGGTTGTGTGTACTGTGCCCAGCCATGGTGGTTACCCCCCCTTCTGTTTTTGGGCCCCTTTGCTCCTCTGGGGAAAACTTTTTTGAATCTTTTTGATTTCCCTCACATATTCCGGTTTTTTCTTTTTGTTCTCCTCCTTTCCCTTTGCTGATTACTGGCCCTTTGCGGTTGTTTTTTTTATGTGGCTGTATAACAGTTTTGGGCAGATTTGGCTTTTGTCATGTCGTTTTCTTTTGACCTGGGCCCCCCCTTTTATTGTGCTATTCGTTTTGGCTTACGACGTCTCCTTATTTCTGGGCCTTTGCCTTCTATTTTCTTCCTTTCCCCCTTGCACATTGGGGTTTTTGCCCCTTGCATTTTGGGTAAACCATGGGTATCCTGGTTTTTTTCATTTTTCCCTTTCCCCCTTGGGTAAAAACTTCCTCGCCTCCTTGCACATTGTTGTCATATTCCATATTCATTAATGGCTTCCCCTGCCAGTTCTCTGCCCCACTGAACCCTTCGGGAAAATTTCCTCATTCCTGTGTAGTCCCTTTCCTTATTTTGGGTTTCATTTGTCCTGGCCTTCCCTGTTTCCCCCCCTCCCTTTAGCTTCTACTGTGTATTCAAAAGTAAAAACCCACTGATCGCGGGCCCCCAAGGGGCTTTATATGTGATGTCCTAAATATCTGCACTACTAAGGTGATACTAAGTCCAGTTTT
This sequence comes from Cherax quadricarinatus, assembly GCF_026875155.1. NCBI lineage: Eukaryota > Metazoa > Arthropoda > Malacostraca > Decapoda > Parastacidae > Cherax > Cherax quadricarinatus. Next base: position 20,351 of record NW_026470745.1, on the reverse strand, counting down.
GCTGGTTATCCTCTCCTCTCTTCTTGTAGTGCCCCTTTACGTGTTGGAAATAAGTTTTCCAGTACCCCCTCCATATTTGCCCCCCAGTATTTTGGGCCCCCCTTTGGGGCCCCAAGTTCTCCCAATCGTTTTTCTTGTGGTTAAAGTCACCCTGATCAGAAGCTTTGCCCAGCTAATGAGCTCTTCTGGCCACGCAGCCAGTGTGTAAACCATGCTCTATTGTTTTATCATAATCTTGCTTTTCCTGCGTTCTGTGGTGGGTTATACATCACGAAATTTCCCACTTTGGGACCCAAAGTGAAGCTTTCCCTGTATGTAATTGTTGCTTCTGCGTCTCCTTCCCCGTTCTCAAAATTCCTTTTGTTTTTGATCAACGGCACTCTCCCCCCCCCCTGTTCCTCTGTTTTCTCGGATCTGGTATCCCATTGGAAAAAATGGCATCTGTTATATTTGAAAGCTGGTTTCGGGAAAGGGGGTTGATGCCGTGATCCCTTTTGACTTTTCGTCCCACTCCTCCACTTTTTTGTTATTTCTCAGCGTTTGTGACCTACCTTGTTTCCTCTCCAACCTGTGGTTTGGGGCGGGGCCCAAGATTACCCATAGGAAACTGGGCATTTCCCTGGGGGCCCCCCGCATTTGGGGGCCCCCGCGGCCAAGGGGTTCAGGGGTCATCCAAGCCCACATGGTGCAGTGCAAGGGGGGCCCCTACCTAAAAAGTTCGGGTTTTTGGAGAGTAAAATTGATTTTAAAAATTAATCAAAAAAAAAAATAATGAAATAAAATAAAATAAAAATAAATAAACCAAACCCATAGATGGAACACTAAACACGTTTGTTTACATCAAAAACAGCGTTTTTTCCCGCTAATGGGTGAGTATGGAGATTCCTCTCCAATTTTCTGTGTAATTACACGTTTCTAGACTTGTCTGTGAAAAATTTAACTGAAGTGTTGTTGATAACTTTGATGTGATGGATAAATGTTTTTTTTCGCCTCAAATGTTAAGGGGGTACCTGATAGGGTTACTTGCAGTAAAGACCCCAGGCCCGTAAAGACGCGTTTTTGGTTTTTAAAAAAAATATAAAAGAAAAACCTAAAACGCAAACTGACTTCCGTTTGTGGGTTTTAAAAAGCCTTTGCCCTGTCTTTAAGTTTTATCATTCATAACAGATCTAAATTTGATTATGTTTTACATCATTTCCGTCGCAAATGCTTGTTTTCAATTTGGGCGGAAGTGATGTAGAACTAAATTTATTTTTACTATTTCCCCAGAAACCATAACCCCACTCAAAAAAATCTTTGGTTTGGGGTTGAAAGGGAAAATTGCCCCGCTTCTTTAAATTTTCATGTCCTTATCTTGGTGGTGGGCCATATATCATGCAAAACTTAAAATGTTAGTTTGTTATGAAATGGAAATTATAAATACCATTGCGTTGTTTTGTATCGGTTGTTTCTTTTTAAAGAAAATTTGGAGATAAAGGGGGTTAATTGAAAATATTCGTAGCCCAAATCACTAACCTAATCATGGTAAAAGTTCTGTATATGACTTTTCGGGGTAACTTTTTAAATTTTTTAGATGGCACCCGGGGAAAAAGGGGCGCTACAAGGGCCTATCCCCAATTGACAAAAAAAAAAATTTTAATAAAAATTTAAAAAATTAAAAATAATTGAAATGAAAAATTTTTTATTTGCTGTACAGAGATGTTTAATCTATTTGGCATTCGTGAAGTGTGTTGGCGTTTTATGGAGTGGGTCACGAAAATAAAGAAGAAAATTCAAGAAGAACAGAAAAAAAAAAAAAGGTAGGAACTGCAGAAAATCACAGACTGCTACGAAAACGTTTTGATGTTTCCGACAGTTGAATCTGAGATCGTCGATCATCGGAAGCCCTCCTCCATTATTTTTCAGCCCGCATCTACTTCTTTGTGTCTCCTTCAAAGTTCCGGACTTTCTCCCAGGTTTGTTTTTTAAAAGACCCCGCCTATGGCCAAATGTATCCCCGATTCTTAGTAAAGCTTTTATTGCGAAAACTTCAGTCAAAAATTTAAATTTACTTTAGGAAATCAGCAAGGATTTTGATGGAAGTCGTCTTTTTTAAAGTATCTATGTTTTATAGGAAGTTGCAAATTCAGAAACTGTGAAAAAAATCTGGTGGTATACTCTGAAACCCCAGGAAAAATGTACTGTTCGCATGGAAACTATTTTCTCCAAAGAAAATACCTTTACACAGGGGTTCAATGATGGAAAAAAATTCCCCAAACGTTTCGGAAAAATGAAAACAGCCCATCAAAGGGTTGCATTTTGCCAGTGTATTTCGGCCAGAAAAAGGTTTTGGTTTCATTTGGAAAATCAAAATGAAAAAGAGCGCATTTTTGGAGAAAAATTTAGAAAAAGTTGTTGTGTTGTAAAAAACTTAGCTTTCGTGGAGAAAATTAGGTTTTTGGTTCGGAAAACAAAGGAATTTCCTAGGGTTTAGAATGTTTGAAATTCTTAGCAAAATCATGTGCACGCCTTGGGAATGCGGAAGAGGCACGTATCTTACATGTCTTACTATAGCAATGAATTTTTTGAAAAGTGACTAAGAAGGTCCCCAAAAAACATCATTGCAGCTGTGAAAAAATGCAAAATATTTGCTAAGTGTGTTAAAACCAGATATTTCACATCGATATTGACATTCATTGTTCGCTTTGTCGACTCCAGTGGTAAATGTGAGGCTTTTTTAAAATTCATTTTCCCTTTCGGCCATGATGGAGAAACTGGAAAGTGTTGGATACTTCCCTTTAACTGTTTTATTATGGATTGCCGTGGGCCAGGCTAGACAATGAAGTAACATGTCGGGTAATTAATGGTTTTCAAGCCCTATCAAGCAAATCAACCACTTGTGAATATGGCCCCCGCTCAGACATTTCTTAATCTTGTTGGGGTTTTGTGCGGAGTGGTTTTGTCGTGCGTTTCTTCTTTTGGGCTTTTACAAACACTTAAATTTTTTCTCGCTTCAACGCATCGGTGGAGTTACTCAAGTCAACCCTTCTGGATGTCATCAAATCTTTCAACACAAGGTGGTCAGCGCAGCATGATGCAAAAAAAATGTTTGAAAGACAGCTTTGCTGAAATTCTTTTGCTTTGATCCCAAAAAGAGAGGATGAAGCCAGACAGCAACTACAAAAAGGAAACAGCCGCTTCTTTAAAATTGGAAAATTTTTAATTTGGCCTTACCTGTGTCTTGGGGGCTGTAATGGAACGGTTAAATGCCCCGAACAAGGGGCATTCAGAAATTTAAATTAAATGGTACTTGTGTAACCCCCTATGCAGTTAGTGGAATTTGTAAGTCACTTCGCATGATGAAACTTTGAAATGTTTGAAGAGAAAATAAATGCGGTTTTAAAGGACTACGTTACCGGGGGATATCAGCGGTTAAGGAAAAAGGAAACGCAATTTGAAGGCCAACAATGAATTGTGTTGCTACCAAGGCCAAAAAAAATGTAAGACAGCTAATACTTCGTCATTTGGATTTACTGATTGCAGAATTGGTTTAAAGAAAAGAAAACTACCAGAATCTCAATGACAAAATTTGGGTTCTGTTCAAAATTCTCTATGGATGCAGAATTTAGGAAATGCTTTTAAATTGCAAAAAACCCTTTTAGCAGGTTTGGAACATTTTTTGAAGAATTTGTTCTTTTTTGGTATATGAATAGTTTTAAAAATCCAAACCCGAAAAATGTGGCCCAGCCTTTGAAAAAATTTAAGAAATGAGGTATCTCAAAACCTTTCCCTTTTTGAATGTGTTCGCTTTTTCCTAACCTTCAGTATAATGGAAGGAGAACGTTCATTTTTGTTTTGAAAAGATGAAAACGCTCCGTTCAAAATGAGCCAAGACAAAAATTTTGTAACTGCCTTGTTGACCATTGGTTGATCTAACAAAAAATATTGATTTTCAGAAAATAATTTTGATTTTTGCCAAAATGAAATCCAGAAAAAAATTTATTTAAAAAGTGCCTGGAATATAAAAATTCTTTCTTTCTTGGTTTATATGTTTGTTTTCTTATGAAGATGCAAAGTAACAATAGGTCGTGATTTATAAAGGGAATAATGTGTGTAGTGGTTATGCTGATATAATAGGTACTGATGTATACTTTAATAGCCTAAAATGTAATTTTATGCTGTCTTGAGTTTTTCTTTAAAATGTGATTTAACAAGATAGTTTTAAGGTTGTTGGTAAATGGTTTTGGGTTTTTTGTGTAATTTCCCTATTAAAAATTTTAAACTAAATAGCCCCGAATGTATTTAAATTTGGGCCTTAACGGTCACACGACCCCCCCACCCCCCAAACTGGAAAGGGGTCGCTTCGTTACCCGGAATCAAAAGGGGCCCCCCCCAATCTGAATTGCCCGGGCCCCGGGGACTTTTAATCCGGCCCTGGTTTTGGGGGGGTTTTGAGGGGGGGGGAGACCTGGTAATGTACTGTGGGGTTCTATAGCTGGGGTTGGGTGGAAGTTTGAGTTGGATTGTGATTGTGGTTGGGTGGTGTGATTGTTTGGGGTTCTGAGGTGGTTCTGTGTGTGCTTCCCTTGTGCTCTTCCTGCTTGATTGACCCCTTTCTGGTTCCCTCCTTGTCCTTTCTAGCTTTTTTCTCTTTTTTGTCCTCTCCCCCAGCGCTGTCTTCTGTTTGTTTTTCTGTTCCGTCTGGGAAAACACCTCTTGTACTCCCTGAATACTTAAATCATGGTTTCTCTTGGGGACCTTTTCCCACACTGTTTTCTGCCCAAAAATCAGCTTGTTGGTCTTTTTCTCCCCTTAAAGTACCCCCTTTCTCTGAAATTTAAAATTTCCCCCCCCAGTCTTTTTCCCCTTTTTTTCTTTGATGTTCTAAACCCCCTTTCTTTCGGGCCTGCTTCCTTCAGTGGGGTTTTTCTTTCCCTCTCTCCTAAAACCCATGGATAAACACTGTTTTTCCCCTTTTTTCCCCCTTGCCTTCCCCTGTGACTTGGTCCCGTCTGTACATGGTCTTTTTGTCCCTTTTTTTTTTCCGGGTCTTTGTAGCGGGTTGCGCCCCTGCATTTAAACATACCCTCCCCATCGAAAACCCGCTGCTCTCCCTTTCACTCGTTGGCCCTTTTGGAAAGCTGATATGACCTTTGCAAATTCATTTCCTTCCTCCCGTTCGGCCTCTCAGCTTACATGTTGTCTTTCTGGTCAATTTCCCTGTAAATCCTTCAGCCCCTTTTTCCTCTTCTTAAGGAGCCTTATCCGGCTAAATGCGTTTCACTTGCCCTCCCAATTCTTTCTTCCCCTTTCCCCCTTTTTCTAAAATTTACAGAAAGCTGTCTCCATTTTTCGAAAGTCTCCTAATTTTCTTCCGCTCTTGTTCCATCCCTTTTCCCTGCTCCTCCAGCCACTCCCCAGTACCAGAACCCTTTTTCATTGATTTGGTTCCCTTTGGTACCTACCATTTTTCCCTTCTTTTTTTCCCCTTTTTTCCCTTTTTTTTTTCTTTTTTTTTTTTTGAAAGAAAGGAAAAGTGAGAAGAGAGAGAAAAGAGAGAGAAGGGAAAGGTAGAAGGAGGAAGAGAGAGGGGGGGGAGTGAGAGGAAAAGGGGGGGAGGGGGGAGAGCAAGAGAGAGAGAGAGGGAAAGGAGGAAAAAAAAGGGTAGGAGAGGGGGGGGAAGATTTAAAAGGGGAAAAGGGGGAGAGAAAAGGGGAGCGGAGAGGGGGAGAGAAGAGAAAAGAGAGAGAGAGGAGAGAAAAGAGAGGGGGAAGGGGAAGAGAAGTAGAGAGAAGGAAGATGGAGAAGAGAGGAAGAGAGGAGGAGGGAGAGAAAAAAGGGGGAGAGAGAGAGAGAGGCGGGAAAAGAGAGGGGAGAGGGAGGAGAGAAGGGGAAAAGGGGGGAGAAAGGGGGAGTTTGGAAGAGAGGGGGGGAAAAGGGGAGAGAGAGGGGAGGGGAGAGAGAGGGGGTGGAGGGGGGGGAGAGAGAGGGGAGAGGGGGAGGGAGAGGGGGGAAAAAGGGGGGAAAAGGGGAGGGGAAGGGAGAGATGTTGGGAAGGGGGGGAGAGGTTTAGAGGGGAGGATGAAAAGGGGGGAAAGAGATAAGATGAGGGGGAGAGGAGGGGGAAAAAATGAGATGAAAAAGAGGAAAAGGGTAGGGGGGGTGATGGGAAGAGATAGGTAGGGATAGGTATTTGAGAGAAAAAGTTTAGGTAGAGAAATAGGTAGTTAGAGAGAGAGTTGGGGCGGGGAGATAGAAGGAGAGATAGGTATTGAGAGGGGGAGGGGAAAAGAAAAAATGGAGAGAGAGAGAGAAAAAAAGAGGGGGGGATAGTGGATAGTAATTTTTGGGGGAGGGTTTTTTTGGTCAATTTACAAGAAGTTGTAAAACCCCGGGGTATGTGTGTTTTGGCGGTGTACTACGTTTTAAAAAGGTGCCTAAATGTTTTTTTTTTTGTTTTTGTGTGTGTGTGTGTGTGTGTGGTTGTTTTGGTGTGGTGTGGTGTGTGTGTGTGTGTGTGGGGTGTGTGCTTGTGGTGTGTGTGTGCCCCCCATTCAAAGTATTCATACTGCAAAAAATTTCCAGAAATAATAACTTTTAATTCAAAAAACTTACCAATTAATTCTAAAAATTATCTTTTCTACTTATAAAATGCAGAAATGAACTAGGTTGAAAAATTTTTGGCTTGTCTCAAATTCAAAAAAGTGTCTGATGTTACCCCTCACTGACCCCCTTTACTCCTCACACTCTCTTTAAAACCCATATCTTCACATTTTTCCACGCATTTTACTCTAATTTTGGTAATACCCTTGCAGGATTTAGTGCCGTATCTAACAGGGGTCCCAGAGACCAGAATCAAAAATTTTGCAACCTCAATAGGTGAACAATACTTGCGCTGGCAGCTGGCGAGACAATTTTTCCAGATGTAAAGGATTTTGTGTCGTACTGGGCCCTTTTCTATCACTATTTTAAAAAATCCTTCCCCCTTGATGTTTAAAAACCGTATATGCTCTACACCCTTTGCTTTCCCTAAAGTTTTTCCCACTTTTCACTTAGGGTTTACACTTTTTTTTTTAAATGGGCCACAACTGTTGTAAAGTCACTGCTTCGCGGGGCCCTACCCCTTTCCCCCCTTTCCTTGTTATAATTTTATTTTTTTTTCTCCTTTTGCTTACAATTTTTTCACTCTCACTGTATGCTGCCCCACTTTTCCTTGAAAAACCCCAGTCTTTTGAATTCTTGCCCCCCCCCCCCCCCCCCCCCCCCTTTCACCTAAATTTTGATCTTTGTATATTTAAATCTGTGTGGAAAAACAGGGGGCCTACTGGGCCCCCAAAACGGTTTGGACTTTAAAAATATTAATGTTTTCGGGTTTCCTTTCTCGATTTTTTTTTTTAACAATAACTTTGTTTTCACCCTTTTTAGGATTTTTCGGGTTTTGGTCATTCCCACTGATTACTCTAGCATTTACTTTTGCGCCTTAAAAAATAAAAAGGTTTTTTGGGAAAGTTGTCCCCCCCTGTCTGCGGACTGTGTGACGGGGTTTTGTGTGTGTGTTTGTTTTTTGTGGGGTGTGTGTGGGGTGTGGTGTGTGGTGTTGTGTGTGTTGTGTTGTGCGTGCACCCCTTTTTGAGTATATGAGTAACTCACGTTTCATGAAGAAAAAAAAGTCAGTGTGATACTTTTAAGCACTTTGTATTTTAAAAAATTTGGGTTTGGTATCGTTTGTTATAAAAACCGATAAAATTTTCAAAAAAAATTTTCGGATTCCCCTAGTTTATGATACCGATACTTTTGACACATCTTTGAAATAACCGCCATGATAAAATCACTCATAATTATGAATTTTTTTCGTTAAAAAGAATAAAATGAAATTTTTTGTGTTTAAAAAGTTTTTAAAAATTTCCTTTCTATATTAGACAAAAATCTTCAAATTTTCCTTCTTACCCCATTTCCCCTTTTCACTTTCTGTCCCCGTCTTTGTCGTTTTTTTTAAAACCTTTTTTAAACTTTTGGAACTTCCGCCTGAGGAGTCTGGATGTAACCCAAAACTTTTCCCGGGGTTGCTTCCCAGCATTCTGGAAAGCGTATTGTTGGATATTCAAACTAACAAATAGTAAACAAATTTTATTTTTAAAAACCTAATTTATTTCCCCCTTTCAAGCACAGAAAAATTTGGGTCTTTTTGAACATGGGATTGAAATAGGCAGCAGATTCTTCCATCCCAAATCCTTGTTATGGATTACCTTTTTGGGACTCCTGAGAAAATAAAATTTCTTTTGGGGGGAGGAAGTGACATGCCCCCACCGAAAGCACTGTCCCCAAAATTAGTAAGACATTTGCTTATGGTGCCCCTTTCCTTCTCTTGGGAACTGTAATTTAAAAAAAGGGAAAAATTTTCCCCACTTTTTGAACCCAAATGGGAGATGGGGGATTTGGGGGGGTATTGGGGGCCCGCCCGTAAAAGGGGAAAAGAAATTAAATTATGGGGAAAATAAAAAAAAAAAAAAAAAAAAAAAAAAAAAAAAAAAAGGGGAAAAAAAGAAAATGGGGGGTGCGGGTTTCTGATTGGTTTCAAACTGTCAGCCAGGAAAAATTATTCGGGAGAAATTTTCCGTAAAGTAGTTGGTTTGTTTTTAATGCATTTTTTCCCAATTTAAAAAACAAATTAGAATATTTTTTTCCGTGCGGTGTTTCCAAATACCGGGTTTTAAATGTCATTAAACTTGATTAAAAATCTTATTGGAAGTTTCGGATTAGTTTTGGAATGATATGAGGAATTGTCTTTTTTTTTTAATATATTGTAAATTTTTGATATCAGTGCCTTTAAATTAATGTGGTTTTTAGCTATCAGATTTTTAAATTTACAATGTTAAGTACAAGGGGTCCGCCCGAAGATATGAGACTTTTTGCCCAAAGAAATATGTGGGAAACCCCCGCGTAGTAAAGGTTCCCGGTTATGAATGAATACTTGTGTCCACTTTAAAAAATATTTTAAAAAGAGACCATGATTTGGGTGGGCGAGTTCCCAAAGCCGTTTGTAATATTAATTCCCTATGTGTGAAATTTAAGGGCCCGTTATTTATGTATGGGTAAGGGGTTCATACAGACCGTTTAAGTTTAATGTCTCTCGGTGGATATGGACTGAGAGATTTCTTTTTGGGTTTTTGTAATGGGGAAAAAATGTTTTTGACTGGGGGGTAAAAAAGATTAATTAAAACGTTCTTTATGAAACACCGTGCAGTCAATAGACTTTAAACCCCAAAAAACATAAAAAAAAAATCTATATCTTGATTAGTTGGTAAGTGATATTATTTTTTTTCGAGATATTCTTTTATTCTCCCCCCCAATTATCCCGTCCCCTCTTCCACTTTCCCTTTTTCCTCTCCCCTTTCCCCCCTTTCCTTTCTTCCCTTTCCCTTAAAACCCCTCCCTCTAATCCCCTATCCCCCCTTTTTTTACATAAAAAATGTAAAAAAATGCTAAAGAAAAGATTTTGTGTGGTTTTAAAACTTTTCTACTTACAATGGCTTGAGGATTTTTTTTTAATAGTGATGAGCAGGGGGGAAAGATGAATCCAAATCCTGGATTCTGGGCGTGAACCTTCAAAAGGGAGAGAGAGAAGGGGAGAGGGGAGGGGGGAGAGAGAGAGAGAGGGGGAGAAAGGGAAAAAGGGGGGAGAGAGAGAGAGAGGGGGAGAGAAAAGGTAAAAGGGGGAGGAAGAGAGAGGGAGAGAGAAGGATCGTTTCAAGGGAAAAAATCGCTCAGCAAGGGGGGAAAAATAAGGAGTGGAATGATAGGAGAATTACTGGAGGGGGAAAAAGGTTTTTCCCCGCAGAGGAAATTTCAGCAGACATGTATTGGCTGTGTAAAAGGCTGGGAGAAAGAATTAAAAAAGATAAGCCCAGAAACGTCCGGGAAGGCCAAAAATTTTGTGCCCCAAAAAAACCAAAGATTTTCTAAGGGCAGCCCCCCAAACGCCCCGCTTACCCGCGCCCGTTACTGTTGAGATTGTCTGGGAGCTGGGGCGTTGGGCCCAGACTAGTGGGCGATGATTAAAACGTACAAAGAAAACGTCCCCAGAAACCCCGCTAAAAAAATTAAAAAACCGACCGTCATTGTCAAATTTCGACTGCTGTTTACTCAAAAAATATTTTAGTTAATTTAAATTTAAAAAAAATTTTTTAAGGCTTTCTTTACTGCTATGATATGACCTCATCTACATGTCAGATAAAATATCATTGTTGGAGAAGAAATAATACCAGGTAAGTTATCTGCTTTCCAGAGATTTGTTCGTACTGGTACGAATCTAGAAGTTAAACACTATTCAATCACTTTAAAACCCATTTTTTGTCCCATTTCTTATTTCAGCAAGTGAACATACTTTCCATGTCTACGACATAAAAACTAATAAATTTTACAAATTGTTATACTAAAGCAATGTTGCTTTTTTTTTTAGCTACAATATTTTTTATTGTGAGAGTTACTCTTACGCTCACAAACACATATACAAATACAAACACATACACACATGCACAAAAGCACATATACACACATAGGTAAATGCACACACTATCGACAAGTTTCTTCGACAATGAGTAACTAGCATAACAGGCTACGTAATGAGTAATGACACTATTATCTCTAAGAAATTAACTTATTCAATATTTAACCTTCCTGGGTTATTTGTTATCCATTGCGCAATAACTATTCCCTTATATAATGAATATAGTCATTAAAATTAAAAAAAAAAAAAATATAGGAAAGTATGCGTATCGTCCCACCCCAAGTATGAGAAACCATCTTACGAGTATACATTAAATTCTGTGTTGAGGGTTCCTTATTCCTGACTGGTCGAAGCAGGGTCCATACATGGCTATAAAAAGAAGTGCGATAAAGCTATCGAAGCCAGAAGAGGGTGGACCTAGTAGCGACCAGTGAAGAGGTGGGACCAGGAGTCCAGACTCGACCCCTGTAACTATATATAAGTGAGAGCACAGGTGAGTACACAAAAATTCAAAGAGCAAGAGACAGCCAAAGAGCCAGGGAAAGAGCCAAAGAGAAGGAGGCAGAAAGAGAAACAGAGAGCCCAAGAAAGACCCAAAGACACCCAGATAGTGTGAGCGAGAGAGACCACGAGCTAGAGGGACAGAAAACGTATGTTCCACTTTCTTAGACTGCCTGCCCCCTTGTTATTGATGTCAGCTAGGCCTGTATACCTTGTACATGTAGTAAATAAAGACATTATTATTATTAATATATATTATTAATTATAATTATTATTTTTATTATTATTATTAGTATTATTTTGTTGTTGATTGTAAGCCTTTGTTTATTATTAAGTTTATTAGTTCCTTTTTCCCTTCTTGTCAAGCCAGGGTTCCACACGGTGGCCAAAGGAAAACGAAAAGTATCGATTTTAGAAGAACTATACGACAGGAAGAGGGGACCAGGTCCTTGCTCGACCCCTTACTTATCAAAGTGAGGCACGGGAGCTGTTCCACTTCCCAGAGGTAAGAGAAATAACAAGACAAGACTAGAAAGACAAAGAAAAACCCAAAGGAGAAAAAGAGCGCCGAAGTATAGGACCTAAGTAGTAGAAGTAGCAAGATACCTGAATCTGCATGCAGAGACCAGAAAAAGGGACAGAAAACGTAAAGTTCACTTTCGTTTAGACTCCTTGGCACTGTTATTGACTCCTAGGCGTGTTCTTGTACTGTATACAATAGACATATAATTATTTATATTATTATTATTATTATTATTATTATTATTATTATTATTATTATTGTTGTTGTTATTATTATTATTATTAATGAGGATGTGAGTGAGGAAAACGAGAGAAATATGAGAGAGAGGAAAGGAGACAGCAAACAAGGATACAGTACGAGGAGAGTGAGTGAGGAAAGTGAGGAGTAAAGAGTGAGGAGTAAGGAGTAGGGGGAGAGAAAGAGAGAGAAGAGAGAGAGAGAGAGAGAGAGAGAGAGAGAGAGAGAGAGAGAAAGAGAGAAAACACTTAACCTAATCTTGTAAAACCCTGAGTAAAAAATAGGGCAAGGGGGAGCGATGGAAGAGGGAGGTGAAAGGAAGGGAAGCCAGGAGCTGAATCTCAATAACAAGTTTGTGACTACAGGCAAAAGAAAGACGCTATTGAGGATGTCCCGTGGCTTGGTTGGCAACACATTCGCCTCATATACTGAGTGTCCGTAGTTTAATTCCCGGCAAGGGTGGAAAGGTTAGGCATGTTTCCTTACACGTGCTGTCCCTGTTCACCTATGTTGCAGCAAGATGGTACCTGTTAGTTAGTTACCATTTTGTCCTAGGCACATGTCGATTAGACACTAGGCCTGTTGTATGTAGTGTGTTAGTCGACTTGTGCGTGTTGCATCCTGAGGGACAAGATTAAAAGACCCCAATGGAAATAAGACAGACAGTCCCTGATGACTCACTTACTGTCTTGGGTTATCATGGGTGGCTAACCATCTCAGAGTTAAAAAAAATTATCGACAAATTTTAGCTTGCAACATTTAATTTGGCCTTGCTTTACAGTTTCATTTTAATTTGGTTCCACCTTTCATATCCATTTTCTGTTACGGTAACTATTACAGAAAACGTAATGTTGGGGAAGCTCAACTAATGATTGATAACAAGATTTAATTTGCATTAGAAACTTCGTACAGTTAAAAACCTGAAGTATGAGCATAATTTAGCCGATTTCCTTGACCGTGCGCATGACCTATTGTGTCTTGGACAGGGCAGTTCACCTACACCAAATTCACCTTCGCTCTTGCCCACACGTTTGCCTGAGTGGCAGCAAGCAGCAACAAGGCTGCTCCTATATCTTGCCGTCCCCTGGGCCTATCTGAACTCCAGTGATGGCCTAATTGCAAGTACTGCTGCAACAACGTGCAAGGAACCTATAGTGACATGAAAATTGACGGTGACGACAACGAAATGGGCTAAATATGACCCAAAGAGGGACCGGCATTCAAGTACCAGACCTGCTACCAAACTGGAGATTCTATGGTTTGAAGTGTTGCTTCCCAAGACCAAACCCATCTTAGTAGGGACTAGTTACCGCCCTACCACCCATGACCAGTTATTAGAAGACTTTTCTAGAGTCTTGTCCGGACTTGAAAACAAGTGTGAGACAATAATACTGGGAGACTTCAATATCTGTTTTCAGCAGCAAAATAACGGGCTATGCAAAAGGTATAAGCAAATTCTAGGTTTAAATAGTTACACTCAACTAATTAATACACCAAACCAGATCACACAGTCCTCAGCCACCCTAATTGACCACATACTTTGTAACCACTCTGAGAACATTAGTCAGTCAGGCATCATTACCACAGGCCTTAGTGATCATTTCATCATTTACTGCACCAGAAAAATCACTAGGGATAAGATAGGCCTACACAGGACAATATAAATGAGGTCAACTAGAACCTTCCGTAAAGAAACACTGGAAAATAGGCTACACAATTGTGACTGGACAGTGATAACAAGTTGCACAGATGTAAATGATGCCTGGGAAAAAATCAGAACAATGTTCACTACCATCCTTGATAATATTGCACCAGTTAGAGAAGTTAGGATTAAACGGAGAACTTATTGAGAAATGGTTTACCAGCTAAGGTTACAGATTAAATATAAGGGGAACTTAGCTTGATAAGACAGGTATCGCCTACACAGCTGCCCCTGCAGGCAAGGTCTTGAGAAGCTGTCGTAGCCACTTCGCAACAGGTTGGAATGGAAATGTATTTATAATAAATTACCCCTAGGGGGTATTATGTCAGTATATTTCATTCACTGATTGCTGACTGGAAAACTTACTTGTGTGGACTCAAAAGTCCGCACCTCACTGCCGACTATAGGTTGATTACAAACTCCTTGCGACACAAGAATTGCGCAGTCCCCTGTATTACAAGATAATTCGTAACCTACCTTGCTCTTGTAGCATGAGCTATGGTTTTCTTTACACCCTTGACAGGTATCGGTGACTTGATAGAAGCTGAATTGTCCTTGGATGTCCATGTCTTCCATAGTCTAGGAATATGCACACTGGTACACTATGTTCCACAAGGTTCGTCTTTATTATTCACAATCTTATCACTAAAGAAGCTGATCACACTTCTCTGTAAGTGTTTATTGTGTTTTGTGAGACACTTTGTTCACACTAATTCACGGATCAGCATTCTTTGTTGGTTATCCTGGCATCAGTGTGACTCCCAGTAGGGTGAAAAGTAATGTGACCTCACAGCGTCCTACACTGCCGCAATGCCCCTAGCACATAAAGGAAAAGCTGACCTAGTACTTTTTGCTTCCTTGCCAAACTTCCTCCATGATGCAAAGCAGAATGCTTGATTCTTGCTGTCTTAAGCATAAACAACAATGTACACTATCTTTACCAAGGTAATAAAGTGGGAGCAGGATTTTCCTTAATTGTCCTGCTAAGGTAAGAGAAGCTAATAAAGTGGGAGCAGGATTTTCCTTAATTGTCCTGCTAAGGTAAGAGATGGACTGTCTCTTATTAAACTATACTTTGCAACACTGGACTCTTGCAAGGAGCGGCAGCTGCGTGACCACGCCACATGCTCGTACTGCATCTGGGATCAATTACTTGATATAGCAGTAAACAAGATACTTGCCCCTTCTGAGAGGGCTGGGCCCCTCAGGGCCGAAAGGGGCTGAAAGGGGCTGAAGGGGGCTGATAACCCCATCCTTTAGAAAATTTCTCCACAGAACTGAACTCTGGATGACTACTGAGATGTTAGATAATATGAAATTCAGAGATCAGTCGCTAAAAAGATTTAATGCAAACAGACAGGACATTGCAGCACTAAATGAATTCCAAAGGGTGAGGAACATAGTACAGAGACTTATACCTTGAGTCACTAAAGACACCCTTCTCCTGCATTATTCTTACTGAGACCTGGCTTAAGCAGGACACAATAGATATCTACCCACTACAAGGATACACAGCAATCCACAACTTCAGACCATACCAAGTTGGGGTGGTACTGCAATCTATTACACTAACCAACTATCTTGTATTACCACCAATTGCTTTAGTGATGAATATGGGGAATACATTTTTGCTAATTTTACTGTAAAAAACCTCAAGACGCCTATAACAATCGGTGCCATTTACCCGATACCCCACACAAACATCCCAAACTTCAGTGAGAATCTAAAGGCACTAATAACAAGCAGACAAATGAACAAGCACCACCTTCTCTTAGCTGGAGACTTCAATATCAGCCTTGGCCTACCAGATGATCAGACTGTGACTGATTTCATCAACAATATGAACAACACACTTCTCATACCAACAATATCTAAACCAACCAGGCTGACTGAGACAAGTGCAACCATAATAGACCACATATGGACCAATATACTAGCCCCCCTTAAATCAGGGATAATCACAGACAGCACTACTGACCACTACCCAACCTTCCTCTTAACAAGCATTAGTAAGCCACCACTCGAATACAACAAAGTTTCATTTAGACTCCATGACGAGGCCTCAATAAGGAATTTCACAGCAGACCTAGAGACTGTTGACTGACCTAAAGAATTATCCAATGCCAATGGTATTGATGATTGGACAGACATTTTTCTTAACAAAATACTTTGACTATACAACAAACATTGTCCTATAAAAACGAAACAGATCATGAATAAACGGCTCGGTTGCCCATGGCTAACCAGCAGCATTCTGAAATCCATTGATAAGAAACACCAATATGAAAAGCAATATAGACAGGGCTTAATACACAAAGATATTCTTAAACAATATTCAACAGTTCTCGCCAAATTAATAAAAAATGCCAAACAACTGTACTACTCCAGCAGATTCACTGACACAAGAGGAGATATAAAAAAGACCTGGAAAACACTCTCCTAGATTCTGGGGACCCACAAACTGAAAAAAAACAAGAATATTGTCCTAACTAAACCTCATGAAACACCGCTGCAACCCACTGATACAGCTAACAAGATAAACGACTTCTTCTCAAACATAGAATCTAATCTCGCCAGTAAAATCTCATGTATCAATGCCCGTGCCGGGGACTACCTAGATGGGAATTTCCCAAATTCCTTCTATCTTGTACCAACTGAACCCACGGAAGTCACCGCGATCATAAAGTCACTTAAAAATAACTCGGGGAATTAATAACAAAAAGGCACAATACCGTGACTGGAACAATACACAAATAACCCCCACATAAAAGAGAGAAGCTTACGACGACGTTTCGGTCCGACTTGGACCATGGGCCCCCCCCTTTTTTTGGGGGACCCCCTCGGGGAAAAACCCCCCAAAACCCCCCTTTTTTTTTTTCCCCCCCCCTTTTTGGAAATTTTTAAAAAAAACCCCCCCAAACCCCTTTTTTTTTTCCCCCAACCCCCCCCCCCAAAAAAAAAAAAATTTTTTTTCCCCCGGCCTTTCTTTTTGGGTTTCCCCCCCTTCCAAAACCCCCAAAAAATTTCCCCCCCCCCAAACCCCAAAAAAATTTTTTTTCCCCCCCCCTTCCCCCCCCCAAAAAAACCCCCCCCCCTTTTTTAAAAAAAATTTTTTTTTTTTTTTTCCCCCCCAAAGCCGAAAAACCCCTTTTTTCCTTTCCCAAAAAAACCCCCCAAAAAAATTTTAAAAAAAAAAACCCCAAAAAAAGGGGAAAAAAAAAAAAATTGGGGGGTTTTTTAAAACGGGGAAAAAAAAAAAAAATTTTTTAAAAAACCCCAAAAAAAAAAAAACCCCCCCCAAAAAAATTAAAAAAAAAAAAAAAGGGGAAAAAAAAAATTTTAAAAAAAAACCCAAAAAATTTAAAAAAAAAACCCCCCCGGTTAAAGCCCCCCCCCAAAAAAAAAAAAAAGGGGCCCAAAAAAAAAAAAAATAAATTTTGGGGGGAAAAACCCTTTTTAAAGGGGGGGGAAAATTTTTAAAAAAAAAAAATTTTAAAAAATTTCCCCAATAAAAAAAAAAAAAAAAGGGGGCCCCCCCGGGGCCCCCCAACCCCCCAAAAAAAAAAAAAAAAAACCAAAAAAGGGGAAAAAAAATTTTTTAAAAAATTTTAAAATTTCCCCCCAAAAAAAAAAACCCCCCCAAAAAAAATTTTTTTAATTAAAGGGGGGGGGCCCCTTTTTTTTTTCCCCCCCCCCAAAAAAAAAAAAAAATTTCCCCCCCCTTTTTTTTAAAAAAACCCCCCCGGAAAAAAATTTAAACACCCCTACAAAAAATTTTTTTCCCCAAAAACCCCCCTTAAACCCCCCCCCCCGGGGGGGTTTTTCCCCCCTTTTCCAAAAATTCCCGGGGGGGGGTTTTTTTTTTTTTTTTTAAAAAAAAAAACCCCCCCCTTTTTTAAAAACCCCCCCCCTTGCCCTTTCGCATGCTATTACATTACTTTTTTAAAAAGTCACTAGAACTAGCAAATTTCCCCACAAAACCCGAAGACAGCAAGGGTTTTCACCCCAAAACAAAAAGGTGGGGGACCCAAAAAGAGTAAACAAATAAGGGCCCAAAATTTAAATTACCCTTGCTATCCAAAATCTTCCCAGAAACTCGTGCACAGGAGACTATAATTTAATTTTTTTAAAAAAAACAAAACCCTACTCCAAACCCCGTCAATTTTTGGGTTCAGGGAAAAAAAAAAGCACTAATGAAGCAATTTTTAAAAATGCAGACCTGCCTTTTCACAGCACTGGAAAAAAAAAGGAAAATCCACTAGGGAAATTTTTTTGCCTAAGAAAACGTTTGACACGTAGACCACGGGACCCCTCCACAAAATTGACCACTATGGGATAAAGGCCAAGCGCTTTCATTTTTCCCAAAACCTACCTTTCCTAATAAAATAACAGAATTTTTCCCCTTAAAGACATAGCCCATCAATAGGGCCCCTTGAAACTGGAAATTCCGGGAGGGGAATGTCCTTGGTTTCCCCGAAATTTTCCTCATTTACATCCAACAATGAAAAACCCAAACAAAACCCAACACCGAAACCCATTTTCTTTGCTGACGCACGACTAATGTCATCTCCCCCCCTAATCTTGCCACCCTCAACACCATTGTTAACGAGGACCCTCCAAAATATCGATTTGGATCACCCAAAAAATTTGCATTTAAAACACGACCAACCTCTATTTTAGTTTGGTATAGAGGGGATTGCGCAACTTAAAAAAAGTAAAAAACACTCAAATTGCCAACAAATGGGCAAATTCCCTTGCCCTTACCTCGAAAAACAACCTAAATTTTCACCCCCCCATACCAAACAATAACAAAAAAGTACCAGACGGGGGGGACCTCTCCAAGATACGAACTACGTGCCGAAACTCCCCTTCTCCCCTATACCATTCACTTTTTTTCCTACTTCCCCTTGCTATCTGTGCTTGGGGTTCAACTGCAGAAACCACCAAAAAAACCCAATAATAACCCAACAAAAAGCCGCAGTAAAAAAATCACTAAACCCCATCCCGGGCAACACACCCCCCCCCATTTTCTAGATCAAACTTACTCCCTTTCAGAACATCCACACTTATACTGTGCTCTATATCTACATGACCTAAAATTCCAATAAAACCCTTTGACCTAAAAGCTTTCTGATATTGGACAGGATCCCCCAAAGGGTTAACACAACACAAAAAAATCTCATGACATTCCCCGTTCCGACTAAAACCCTTTACAAAAATTTCAATGATTTAAAGGGACCTTAACGGGAACCCCTACCAAAACTCTGAACTGAGACACATTCATCACTTTCAAAACTACATTAGAAAAATCTTACCCCCTGACCCCCCCCGGCAACTAATACATATAACCACCGGGGGTTCAAAATTACCTCACTCCCCCACGACATGAACAAAAAATACTAAATTAATTTTTAAAAAAATAAATCCTAATGTCATAATTTTCCCTATGATACCCCAATAAGACACTTTGTTTTGTGCCAAAAAAAAAGCATTCACATTGCTAAACTCACTTTTTAAGTAGTCACTTCCCTTTTAATACCAAAAATCTGTTATTTTTAAATTTTTAAGAATTAAAATCTAAGTCTGCCCGAAATGCCTACCATGCTAGGTGTTAGTGGCCCCCTCTGATTAGTTTTTTTATAAAGTAAACCACACAATACCCAAAACCCTGAAAACCCCTTTTAAACCCCTTATAGAGAATAAACTTGTTTTTGATTTGATATAAAGGAACAAAGTACTACTATACTGCTAAAAAAATAAAAATAAAGCAAAATCCAGAAAGCAGGCAACAACTAAAACGTTGGGGTAAGCCAAAAAACCGTAATGGGTAAACATAGACCACTATCGATACGGGTATGCCCAAAAAACAACTAAGGGCAAATTGTTTTAATTTCCCCTGCTAACATTGTGCATCAACACTAGTAAGTAAACCCCCACGCATAAAATACCAAAAAACACAGACTCGGATTAGTTTCAAAACAACCCAAAAAAAAGGGGTAACCCAAAATTTTTCAATAGTGGTGTATCCAGATTTTTATTAAAAAAGGGAAACAAGCGGGTTAAACCCAACAAAGAGCACTGGCCCGAAAATTCCCGTCAAGTTCCCATAATGGTGCTTCTGAATTTTCAATCCCCAATTCCACATAATAAAAATTTTTCCATCACCCCTAATACCCTACCGGGGGGTTTTAAGGGGGGGGAGTGTTTTCCCTATCTTCAAGAAAAAAATAGTTGAAGTAAAACAAATTAGGTCTGATATAAATCCGTATAATATTCAAAAATTTAAGAGAGCGGTGTATGTCAAGTAGTTTAAATACCTTTAAAGACAACAACATTTCCCCCACTATCAACAGGGTTTAGAAAATTTACTCAAACCCCACCTTCCTAAATTAATCGATGATTACATGAGAACGAAATTTTGGGAACCCCATAGGTTGGTAAATTTAACCGCAAAAGGCCTTTTGATACTGTTAATCACAATAAAATTATTAAGAAATTCAAGCTATCGGTATAGGTTCTGTAGACGACTGAAATCCTACCTTAGCAATAGGGGAAAATTGTCAAAATCACAAACGGGAAACAGAACCCCTGCCGATAGCATGGGAATTCCCCGGTAGTATTTTGGATCCCTATTATTCCTATGCAATGTTAACACATGCCTATCAGTTGAAGTGCAAATCCCAAGTATCAGATGATAGGCCTTTTTTATGTAGTAAAGACCCACAAGTATAGAAAAAATTAACACTGGGAAAAAAGTCCTGAAAAATGTTTTTGCAGAAACAAACTATCATTACCCCTCGGAAAACGAAACCCTTCTCTTTTTCACGAAACATAAAATGAGAAAAGGGGAAAAAATTTTAATGTCCGTGAAATGGGGGGCCCATCACTCAGTTTTTCCCCTT
>NW_026470744.1:0-10175 GCF_026875155.1 Cherax quadricarinatus | reverse complement strand
CCTCGCGAATTCCTTGCATATATGTATATATATATTATATATATATATTTATATATTTTTATATATATATATATATATATATATATATATATACTAAAAAAGTCGGCCGTCTCCCACCGAGGCAGGGTGACCCAAAAAGAAAGAAAATCCCCAAAAAGAAAATACTTTCAGCATCATTCAACACTTTCACCTCACTCACACATAATCACTGTTTTTGCAGAGGTACTCAGAAACACAACAGTTTAGAAGCATGTACTTATAAAGATACACGACATATCCCTCCAAACTGCCAATATCCCAAACCCCTCCTTTAGAGTGCAGGCACTGTACTTCCCATTTCCAGGACTCAAGTCAGGCTATATAAAAATAACCGGTTTCCCTGAATCCCTTCACTAAATATTACCCTGCTCACACTCCAACAGATCGTCAGGTCCCAAATACCATTCGTCTCCATTCACTCCTATCGAACACGCTCATGCACGCTTGCTGGAAGTCCAAGCCCCTCGCCCACAAAACCTCCCTTACCCCTTCCTTCCAACCTTTTCGAGGACGACCCCTACCCCGCCTTCCTTCCCCTACAGATTAATACGCTCTCCATGTCATTTTACTTTGATCCATTCTCTCTAAATGACCAAACCACCTCAACAACCCCTCTTCAGGCCTCTGACTAATACTTTTATTAACTCCACACCTCCTAATTTCCACACTCCGAATTTTCTGCATAATATTTACACCACACATTGCCCTTAGACAGGACATCTCCACTGCCTCCAACCACCTCCTCGCTGCTGCATTCACAACCCAAGCTTCACACCCATATAAAAGTGTTGGTACTACTAAACTTTCATACATTCCCTTCTTTGCCTCCATAGACAGCGTTTTTTGTCTCCACATATACCTCAACGCACCACTCATCTTTTTTCCCTCATCAATTCTATGATTAACCTCATCCTTCATAAATCCATCCGCCGGCACGTCAACTCCCAAGTATCTGAAAACATTCAGTTCTTCTATACTCCTCCCCAATTTGATATCCAATTTTTCTTTATCTAAATCGTTTGATACCCTCATCACCTTACTCTTTTCTATGTTCACTTTCAGCTTTCTACCTTTACACACACTCCAAAACTCATCCACTAACCTTTGCAATTTTTCTTCAGAATCTCCCATAAGCACAGTATCATCAGCAAAAAGCAACTGTGTCAATTCCCATTTTGTATTTAATTCCCCATAATTTAATCCCACCCCTCTCCTGAACACTCTAGCATTTACTTCTTTTACAACCCCATCTATAAATATATTAAACAACCATGGTGACATTACACATCCCTGTCTAAGACCTACTTTTACTGGGAAGTATTCTCCCTCTCTTCTACACACCCTAACCTGAGCCTCACTATCCTCATAAAAACTCTTTACATCATTTAGTAACTTACCACCTATTCCATATACTTGCAACTTCTGCCACATTGCTCCCCTATCTACTCTATCATATGCCTTTTCTAAATCCATAAATGCAATAAAAAATTTCCCTACCTTTATCTATATACTGTTCACATATATGCTTCAATGTAAACACTTGATCTACACATCCCCTACCCACTCTAAAACCTCCTTGCTCATCCGCAATCCTACATTCTGTCTTACCTCTAATTCTTTCAATTATAACCCTACCATACACTTTTCCTGGAATACTCAGTAAACTTATTCCTCTATAATTTTTACAATCTCTTTTGTCCCCCTTCCCTTTATATAAAGGGACTATACATGCTCTCTGCCAATCCCTAGGTACCTTCTCCTCTTTCATACATTTATTAAACAAAAATACCAACCACTCCAACACTATATCCTCCCCTGCTTATAACATTTCTGTCATGATCCCGTCAGTTCCACCTGCTTTACCCCTTTTCATTCTACGTAATGCCTCACGCACCTCCCCACACTCACATCCTGTTCTTCTTCACTCCTTTTTTTTTTTTTATATATATATATATATATATATATATAATATATATTATATATATATTATATATATATATTATATATTATATATATATATATATATATATATATATATATATATATTATATGTGTGTGTGTGTGTGTGTGTGTTGGTGTTGTGTGTGTGTGTGTGTGTTGTGTGTGTGGTTCGTCCGAATAGGTAAAACTGCTCAGTTAGCAACAAGAACTCGTTGAAAATTAAGTTCTTTCTGAAATTTTCTCTTATACATTTCAATATATATATATTTTCATAAATGTTAACATAAAAATTAATGATGTTACACCAAAAGAACCTTAGGAGACTTACCCAACCTCGTTTTAACAAGTACAATTTAATTTACCCTAATCCAGCTAAATATATTTTATGTAAGTTTATAATAAACTAATAATAAACAAATACAATGAAATATATTTTTTTTTCATTAGATTCAGAATGATTTTTGCGAAATTATTGCATATACAAATTTTTGCTTGCCCCATTCGGCAAGAAGTGCGTTGCTATTTAAGCCAAAATCGCAAGTTTTACTTATTCGGCACGACATATACATATAATATATATATATATATATATATATATATATATATATATATATATATATATATTATATATATATATATATATATTTTTATATATATTATATTTTTAAAAACATATAATATATATATATATATATATAAATATATATATATATATATATATATATATTTATATATTTTTAAAATAAAATTCGGGGTCTTGGTTAAATAGCAACGCTCATCTTCCCATATAGGAAAAGTGAAAATTTTGTGTATGAAATAATTTCGCCAAAATCATTCTGAACCCTAACGAAAAAAAATATATTTACTGGTTTTAGTATAATTATGAAAAATTTTAAAAAATTTTTAGTTGGGTTAGGCTAAAATAAATTGTCTTTTTAAAAAATAAGGTTAGGTAAGTTTTTAGTTCTTTTGGTGAAAAATTTAAAAATTTTTTTTTAAAAATAATGAAAAAAATATTCTTTAACGTAAAAGGGAAAAATTTTTTAGAAAGATTTAATTTAAATTTTCTTCTAATGGCCGTTTTACATTTTCGGCACGATTATATATTTTATATATATATATATATATATTTTTTATTATATATATATTTATAAAATATTTTATATATTTTTATATATATTATTATATATATATTATATATGTTTAGAACCCAATTACAAAAATCAGTGAGAAAACGTCCCAAATTACATCCTCTTCCTCGGTTGCTGCTCCTTCTTCTTTTTCTTCTCCAGGTAGTCTCTGCGCTATCCTGTAGTTCATAAAGAATTTATGCAGGATTTTGAGGCGGGCATCATGCTCCTTGGGTCCCCAGAAAGCTAAGAAAATGTTAGGCTGCAGCCAGGCCCGGGGCGGCGCGGAACTAGCGCTCCAATCCTAGGCGAAAAGTATGAATAAAAAATTGGGTATCCCCATGTGAAAGTAACAAATTTTTATGAGGAATGTGTCCCAAATTCTCGTCTTTAAATCCAAAAGGACAGCAATTTAAACCCATTTCCTCTGACACGAATTTAATTTCATATTTTAAATTCCAATTAATTTAAAATTTTATCCTCATTCTTCAAGAAAAAGAAAGGAAGTAGTCACCTTATTAAAAAGAAGAGCAAGTATTTTGCCACATAATAAATTATTCCATATCTAACAAACCCACTTCATTTGTTTAAATTTTCATTATCCCCCCCATCAACCCAGGTTGGGGGGTAGACAAAAAGATTACAGAGGTAAATAATGGGTCCATGGACTGGATCCCAAAGTTTTGAAAACTGAACAAGTTACAAAGGTAATGAACCATCCACACGTCTAGATGTTGTCAAAACCTAAACAAGTTACAAAGGCAATGAACCACTCACACGTTTATACCTGGTCACAGTTGCAATGAGTTATTAATGCAAATATTAATTAGGTCACACACACACAGTGGTAACGCTTTATTACCGTCAGAAAAAATCGGGGTTTTTTTTCAAATCGTTTATAATATAACACTGTGGATAAAATCCACTTCAGATAAACGTTTTTTCATCAAATTATTATAGTATCAATAAGTCGCCGTAAACCACACAAAACTAAAATTTTTGTTACTGCAAAACTGAGGTAGCATAATTGTCATGATTTTTTCACGAATGCACTTCATGACAAAAAACGATTCAATCAAATTAAAACAGGTTGAAATTATTCTAACCTGAATGTTATTCTATATAGCATTCAATTAAGCAAATTAGCAATAAATAAATATTTTTGTATTTTCTAAGACGGCATTTATTATAAAAAAAAGCAAGTCATTCAATGGAATACATTAGATTAATAAATGTTGAACTGCTAGCAAAGATAAGAGAAGATAAACTACAAATGGTTTGTTTAAAGTGATGTTTGTTCGGAAATGACACTTCCCCCGCAATTAATACGTTACTTACCTGTAAAATCCCTGGAGGTTTTCCTGAGTCGCTGTTATCTTGGGGTTTTTTATTAACCCCATAGCAGTCTCGTGGATAAAAAAAAAAAAAAAATAGTCAAAGACATATAATTTGTGCCCCTCGTTACTCGGGGTTACCGGGGCAAGCAGTCAGTTCTCTCTACTCTGTCAATTCCTCTCAGTACTTTTGATGTTGCTTATGCCCCCTTCGATCCTGCTGTCTTCAAATGTTTTAATTTTGCTCTTCTCCCTATACCCTTCAGCTCTGGAAGATTCGTTGCAAATCTCCGTTTTTTTCCAGTTTCTACATTTTATCAGATGAAGGTTCCATAGGGGCCTGACTTTGTCTTGTATAAGGCATAGCCTCCTTGGCTGGTTGGGTAAATTTTCCCAGGAAACAGGACAAGTGTTTCCTATGCGGGTCTTAGTATAGATGACCCACCTTGGACATTTGGTTTCTGACCGGGTTTTTCATCTGGGTTTTCCCGGTCCCCCCCTTCCCCTTCCTTTACTGCGCGGGTCTGGTTGATGTGTATTCGGGCGAATCTTGGAACTATGCTCACCCCGAGGCCGTCTCTTTCAGAGGTTGCAATTTTTGTCCCTGGGGCCTGTATGCTCTCTTCTTTTTCACTTTCCCTTCACGTTTTGCATGTGCTGGGGGTTCAACTCTAATAGATAATTGTTAAACCAATCCTGCAGTTTGTTCAGTTAAAACTTGAGCTTTCCTAGCTTACTACTCCTGTTTATATTATCCTCATTAGTTTTAATCTCTGAAAAAGGGACCCCCGGATGTTTCTTCGGGTGTTTATATACAAAGACGATTTAGCCCTTTGGGGGAAAACTCCACTCGTCACTTCGCTGATTTATGTGGTATGTTTGTATAGTGTGACAAAAGAAAAATTTCATTTCCCCGAAGAAAACAAATTAAGTAATTTTACTGTCAAAATGGAAATAGTTATCAAAAGGTAGAAAAACTGAAGCAAAATAAATCCCCGGGCCCCGATAAAATTTTTTTTTCAAGGGTTGGGGGACTGAAAGTTCGAACTTGGTCACCATTAACAAGCGTGTTTAATCGCCATAAAAATGGTGTTTGCCCCAGAAATGTGAAAGATAGCAAATGTAATTTCTATATTTAAATCGGGAGATAACCCCCATTCCTTAAAGTCTGCCAAATAACCTAACATTATAGTGGGCAAATTATTAAAATAAATTTATAGCTAATATTTTTAGAGGTTACCTTGCGAGCTTTAATTTTTTTACTGAATCTCACATGGATTCTGGGGAGCCCTTTCTGCCTGACAGTTTTTACTAATTTCTTCAATAAAACTTTGAGGGATAGACAGTGATAAAGAATATCTTTTTGTTTATTTGGATTTAAGTAAAATTTTCAAGAGTCCTCACAAAAGACCTTAAAAAACGGGAAGTTATGGTATAGGAGGTAACGTTCTAAATGGACAGAAGCATGGCTTACCAATAAGAGCAGGGGGGTTTCCAAAATGGGGTCAAATCTGAGGGGGACGGTCACTGGGGCGTTCCACAAGGATCGTTTTTTTAGGCCCATTGTTGTTCATAATTTACAAAAGCCCTTGGTGAAGGAAAATTCCCAAAGTGACATGGTTGTATGATTCATTTTGAGGTACCAATAAAATTTCCCGGAGGATATGGAAAATTAAGTCTTGGTCTGGAAAATGCAGTGAAGTTCATGTGGACAATTGTAAGATCCTGTCCTTTAGAAGGAAAATAACTCTCGAAGTTATAAAATAAAAGAAGTAGAGCTTGATTAAAGAATGTGAAAATGACTTGGAATCTGGTAAGCGGAAATCTAAAGCCCAAAACAACTATGCCAAGTGTGGGTTTCAATGAGGTAACAGATTATTTGGGTTTTTTTCAAGAAGTATAAGTAAAGAAAATCAAAAATTATTTTACTGCTCTGGAGGCCTCATTTGGATTATGCGGGTCAGTTTTGGTTCCTTTCTACAGGAGGATATAAATTATTGGAGAACTCAAGGGAAATGACTAAAATGATTTATTGAATAAGAAATCCCCGATGAAAGGGACACTTAGAATCCCTTTAACTTCACTCTCTTGGGGAAACGTGAAAGACAGGGGGAAAATCATCGAAGTGTATAAGTGGATGATGGGCATACACAAAGGCGATATTAAAAAAATAGAGGAAATCGACTCAGGTAAAACCCGGAAAAAAGATTTAATTGGATAAATTTAGTTTTAAAAAAGGAACAGGTAATACTGGTTTTTAACATGGCTGATGAGTGGGAAAATTCTTTCCAAGTAGGGGAATCGAACTGGCCTGGGTAGCTTAAGAAGAGATTGGGCAAAAAATTGGTTGGGAAAGGGGCTGGGTTTGTTGGTTAGTGGGCCGGATAAATTCTTGGGGGAGCTTTGGAAGGGGCGGATTTGAAAGGACTTTTTCCTTTATGTCAGTAGGCCTTTGCGTGTTATTCCATTTTAGTATATTCAAGATATTTTTATGCTTGTGAACCATGCACTCCAAATTGTGGGGATAGCGAGGAGGGGATATGCCGTTATCACGGGCAACAGCTTGTTGGGCCTTTCCCCCCATAATACATAGGGGGCCCAGTCTTCTCGGGGCTTTTCAGAAAGGGGGGTCTGCTAGCTGCCTGCGGACGTTCAGTGATTGGGACTCCAGAGTAGGTGTTAGGGGGCCGAACAGAGTGTAGGCAGTGCTGGCACATTCCCCCGCATTGTCGCCATCTCTTGGTGTGGGGAAAGCAGAAAAGGAACCCGATGGGTGGGTGGTAAACTGCACCTGGACCAGCTTCTATCATAGGACATGGTTCTCCCCGAGCCGTGTTCGGAACCCCTGTTTAGACTGGTATCACCTGGACCTCCCCCAAAGTATCATTGCTCTGGTGCCCCAGTTTGGGTTGGGGTAAACCCAAATGTGGATCTGTGGGTACCCTTGGGCCCCTCATCTGCCGCCGGAGGCCACATGGCTGGGGGTTCAGTTCATGTCCCATGTTTCATCGAGTTCCTGTGAGCATTGTCCTGTGGGTTCAGCATATGTCGGAGAAATGGTTATTAAAATATAGTCATTAAAAAAGGTTTAAAAAACCGAAGGTTTTTTAGGTAAGACACTAGCAACAGTTTGGTATTTTATTTCAAACGTTTCGCCCACACGTAGGGTTCTTTGTCGGTACGAAAAGTTGTAAAGCAGAAGATACTTGAAGACGATGTAATATCCATACCCTTAAAGTTTTGAGGGGGTCAAAACCCTCACTGGGAAGGGCTTGTTTCCCTATATGAAAAAAAATATGGAGGAGTGACGGATGGGCCTTATATAGCGCCAGGGTGAGACGTAGGTCACAGAAAAGGGAAAACTCAGATGTTGGGAGGTAGGTCCCTCTCAAAACCAGCTGGGTTTGAGAGGGCCTGACCTCCCAACTCTGAGTTCTACCTCTTTTAGTGACCTACGTCTCACCTCTTGGCGCTATTTAAGGGTCCCTCCTGTCACTTCATCTCCATATTGTTTATATTGGAACAATGTCTTTCCAAAACTGAGGGGGTGACCACCTCAAAACTTTAAGGGTGATGGACTGATTACATCGTCTTCAAGTATCTTTGCTTCTTCAAAATTTTCTGTACTCGACTGAAGAAGCCTACTGTTAGGGGGGGAAAAGTTTCGAAATAAAGATACCTAACTGTTGCATGTGTGCCCTTTCCTAACTTTCTTTGTCTCGAGTTGAAAACGAAGGGGGGGAGTTACAATGGAACCATCCACTAGTGTATGTAGGTCTTCGACCACAGGGTTGGGAAAAATGTTGAAGAATTCCTTTTCAAAAAAAGATCTACCTGGGTGAATAGCATGAGTTAAGACTGAGACACTTACGCAAAATATGGGAAATTTTATTAAGGAAACGTTTCCCCCACAAGTGGGTTCTTGTCCAACACGAACAGAGAGGGGTAAAGGGGAGGGGAGTTTGAGGTAATCGTCCCTAGCCCGCATTCGATTGTTTATTTTGTAAAAGTCGTATTGGCCGGAGAAGTGGCTTATTACCTAGTCAGGGAAATCGAAGCGAAGGGGGTTTACAGTGGAACCTCCCTTTGTAAGAGGTCTTAGTCCAAAAGGGTTTGGCAATAGTATAAAACCTTGTTCAAGTTCCCATGTGTTGCAGTTTTTCAGATGTCATAAAGGTTTGAAAACCCACTTTTTAAGACTGAGGACCTTTTGCAACTATGGGAATCTTTATTGAGGGAAACTCTTCCCACACAGTGGCTTCATCCGTCCAATCAAAGAAGAAAGGTGTAGGAGAGGGAGTTTGGGGGGCTAATTACCTCAAAATCCTCCTTTCCCTTTAAACCTTTCTGCTTTGATTTGGGTGAGAAGTCACTGTGTGGCGAAACTTTTCCCCATAAAGATTCCCATATGTTTCATAAGTGTCTTAATCTAACTTAGGAATTATTATGTGAGCAAAATTTCCCACGTGAGGTTTACAGGGTATTACCCGAATTATTCGTACAAGTATTTGGGCGTGAAAGTGAAACTTAGTACAGTACGTTGCAGAACTGTCACCTTTTCAATCCCACTACATCCTATCTCCAAAAAACTAGACCTGACATTAAATTAAAATTACAATATAATCATTAATGCCAATAATGGTAAATTATAAAATAATGTGGAGTGTATATGATTTGGCTTGTTGGGTACACAGAATATAATTATTGTACATAAATTTAATGGGTTATTAGAAAAAAAATTCGTATTACATTTTCCCTTTTAATTTTTGGATCACAATTTTTATTTGTAAAACACCCTAACACTACCTCAGTAGCTACAGTTTACGATGGCGAGTGCAAAGCTGCTATACATTTTGGGTAAGCGTCACCTAGCTAATTGTATTGTTATAGTTTTCCACACTATTTATCCCAGTTCTCACGGGGAAAGTTTTCAGCAATTTTACTTCAGACAAGGCCCATATACACCAAATTTAAATTCGATGACGCCTGATTACATTGCACAAAATTTAAAAGCCAGTGTTCAACTTTTAGTTTCACAATGGCGCACCCCCTCTGCCGTGTTCTAAATTTTTCGAGGGTCAAATCAAAAATCACATTTTAATACACAATTATTAATTATTCAAAATTTTCAATGCTGAAATTTTGGGAAAAATTTAAAAATTTTTCACACAATTTTCGGTTTTTAAAAACCCTTTATCACACGAACCCTGCAGGACACCTCATGACGAGTCTATTCTGTTCACCGTCCCAAAAAAGACTACCCTGTTCTAGTCATCCCCAGCATGTCTCCTAACATGTTGATAATTATACACATTGGGGAGCATTGGGTACTTTAATGAGGACCGTTTTTGTTACGCAGAGGGTTTATCAGTACTAAACAAAAAGAATGGGGAAACAGGAGGAATTTGAGGGAAAAAATCCTCAGCCGGAATCGATGTAATCAATTTTTAAAAAAATACAGCATTGATGAAACCACTGCAGGTGAACGTTTTTCAGTTAAAATACCAAGTGTTGCACATGTACCTAATTTCATCCTTGTCGGGTTTTTGGCCATTTATCTACACTCCCTACATGTTGCAGTTCTAAGGGCCAACCAGACGCAGGATGGGGTGTTCCTCCTACAAAAGTTCTGCTCCACTGATGCCCACCAGGGTTTACTCTTTAGCACACCCCGTTTTTTTCCCCCCCTGGTAGGGAAAATTTTTTGTCCATTTATATAAGTTTTTTTTTG
>NW_026470742.1:0-12432 GCF_026875155.1 Cherax quadricarinatus | reverse complement strand
AACAACCCACAACACACACACACACACCACCACACAACAACCCCAAAACCCAGCACAAAAAACACACACACACACAGTATAATAGTGACCATAACACCGAGCACGTCTCCGGAGGCACACATCAACCAGATAACTGCTGCAGCATATGGGCGCCTGGCAAACCTGAGAATAGCGTTCCGATACCTAACTAAGGAATCGTTCAAGACACTGTACACCGTGTACGTCAGGCCCATACTGGAGTATGCAACACCTGTTTGGAACCTATACTTGATCAAGCACGTTAGGAAATTAGAGAAAGTGCAAAGGTTTGCGACAAGGTTAGTTCCAGAGCTAAGGGAAATGTCCTACGAAGAAAGGTTAAGGGAAATCGGCCTGACGACACTGGAGGACAGGAGGGTCAGAGGAGACATGAAAACAACACACAAAATACTACATGGAAGAGACAAGGTGGACAGAGACAGGATGTTCCAGAGATGGGACACAGAAACAAGAGGTCACAATTGGAAGTTGAAGACCCAGATGAGTCAAAGGATGTTAGGAAGTATTTCTTCAGTCATAGAGTTGTTAGGCAGTGGAACAGTCTAGCAAGTGAGGTAGTGGAGGCAGGAACCAGAGATAGATTTAAGATGATGTATGATAAAGCTCATGGAGCAGGGAGAGAGAGGATCTAATAGCACTCAGTGAAGAGGTGGGGCCAGGAGCTGAGTATCGACCCCTGCAACCACAATTAGGTGAGTACACACACACACCGGTGGGGTTATCAAGAAATGGAAGGTATGGACGAGACTGGAGAAATGGATTACATAGTAGGTACAGTTCAGTCAGGGGAACACAAGGTAGTCATTGATTGGGAAAACCTGGAGGCACATGGGGGTCCCGAAACATGGAGAGCTAAGATGATGGATGTGGTGCTGCCAAATCTCATGCATCAACATGTTAGGGATACTACCAGAGAGAGAGGGGAGGATGAACCAGCATGACTGGACCTCGTGTTCACCCTGAGTAGCTCAGACACTGAGCACATCACATATGAAAGGCCCCTTGGAGCTAGTGACCACGTAGTTATGAGCTTTGAATACATCGTGGAGCTAAAAGTGGAGAGGGTAACAGGAGTAGAAAGGGAAAAGCTAAACTATAAAAAGGGGGACTACACAGGAATGAGGATTTTCCTGCAGGAGGTTCAGTGGAAACAGGAGTTGGTAGGAAAATCAGTAAACGAAATGATGGACTTTGTAACAACAAAATGCAGGGAGGCAGAGGAAAGGTTTGTTCCCAAGGGTAACAGAAATAATGGTAAGGACAGAACAAGCCCTTGGTTTCCCCGAAGGTGCAAGGAGGCAAAAATGAAGTGCTCTAGAGAATG
Source organism: Cherax quadricarinatus (assembly GCF_026875155.1). Taxonomy (NCBI): domain Eukaryota; kingdom Metazoa; phylum Arthropoda; class Malacostraca; order Decapoda; family Parastacidae; genus Cherax; species Cherax quadricarinatus. Next base: position 11,069 of record NW_026470742.1, on the reverse strand, counting down.
GAAAAATTACAGAAAGCAAAGGACTCAGGAGAATAAAGAGATTAGTCGACGAGCCAGAAACGAGTATGCATAGATAAGGAGGGAGGCGCAGCGGCAGTATGAAAATGACATAGAATCGAAAGTCAAGTCTGATTCGAAACTACTCTACAGCCACATCAGGAGGAAGACAACAGTCAAGGACCAGGTAATCAGGCTGAGGAAAGAAGGTGGGGATCTCACAAGAAACGACCAGGAGGTATGTGAGGAGCTCAACATGATATTTCAGGAAGTATTTACAATGGAAGGCTGAAGGGACAACGGGAAGACAAAACAATGGGGTACAGCAACAAGGGATATACCAACAAGTGTTGGATGAATTACACACAACTGAGGAGGAAGTGACCTTGATACCTCAAAGGCGGTGGGACCGGACATCTCTCCATGGGTCCTTAGAGAGGGAGCAGGGACACTAAGTGTGCCACTAACCAAAATCAACATTTCCCTTGAAACTAGGCAACTACCTGAAGTATGGAAGAAGGCAAATGTAGTCCCCATCTTTAAGAAGGGAGACAGAAATGAAGCACTAAATTATAGACGAGTGTCACTGACATGTATAGTTTGCAAAAGTCTTGGAAAGCATTATCAGGAGGAGAGTGGTGAGCACCTGAGCGGAACAGATTATAAATGACAGCCAGCCGGATTAATGGTACGGTAAATCGTGTCACAAACCTACTGAGTTTACGAAGGTACTGAAGTAAAAGAGGAGGGAGGGTTGGTTGATGCGTTTTCTTGGACTGCAAGGCGCGGGACAGTTCCCACAGGATTAGTACAGAAGCTAGCGGAACAGGTACGCATAACAGGAGGGCACTGCAATGGTCAGGATATCTAACAGGGAGGCATCAGCGAGTCATGGTCCATGAGGTATCACAGTGGGCGCCAGTGTCGACGCGGGGTCCCACATTGGTCGTCCTGGGACCAGTGCTATTTGTAATGTGAACGACATGCGGAAGGGATGACTCAGAAGTCCTGTTACAGATGACGTGAAGTTATTGAGGAGAATTAAATCAGACGCGGACCAGACAGGTCTACAAAGAGACCTGGACAGGCTGGATGTGTGGTCCAGAAACTGGCTCCTAGAATTTAACCCCGCCAAATGCAAAGTCATGAAGATCGGAGGAGGGCAAAGAAGACCGCAGACAGAGCATAGGCTAGGAGGCCAAAGGCTGCAAACCTCACTCAAGGAGAAAGACCAAGGAATGAGTATAATACTGAGTACATCGCCAGAAGCACACATTAATCAGATAACTGCTGCGGCATATGGGCGCTTGGCAAACCTGAGAATAGGGTTCCGGTACCTCAGTAAGGAATCGTTCAAGACTTTATACACTGTGTACGTCAGGCCCATAATGGAGTACGCAGCACCAGTTTGGAACCCACATCTGGTCAAACACGTCAAGAAATTAGAGAAAGTGCAAAGGTTTGTAACAAGGCTAGTTCCAGAACTAAGGGGAATGTCCTACGAAGAAAGGTTAAGGGAAATCGATCTGACAACACTGGAGGACAGGAGGGTCAGGGGAGACATGATAATGACATACAAAATACTGTGTGGAATAGATAAGGTGGACAGAGACAGGATGTTCCAGAGATGGGACACAGAAACAAGGGATCACAACTGGAAGCTGAAGACTCAGATGAGTCAAAGGGATGTTAGGAAGTATTTCTTCAGTCATAGAGTAGTTAGGAAGTGGAATAGTCTGGCAAGCGATGTAGTGGCGGCAGGAACTATACATAGTTTTAAGACGAGGTATGATAAAGCTCATGGAGCAGGGGGAGAGAGGACCTAGTAGCGGTCGGTGAAGAAGCGGGGCCAGGAGCTGAGTCTCGACCCCTGCAACCACAATTAGGTGAGCACACACACACACGCACACACACACACATATACACGCGCACGCGCGCGCGCACACACACGCGCACGTACACACACACACACACCACACACATGCACTCACACACACACACATACACACGCACGCGCACACACACACACATACACAACACGCCACACACACACACATACACACACACACACACGCACACGCACACGCACACACGCGCACACACCACGCACGCACGCACGCACGCACGCAGCACGCACGCAACACACACCACACAATGGCAAGAAAGAATCAATGAGAAGTCCCCAGACATCATAGCAGTTACAGAAACAAAACTCACGGAGACAATAACAGATGCAATCTTCCCACCAAGATACCAGATCATGAGGAAAGATAGAAGGGGCAGGGGGGGAGGTGGGGTTGCTCTGCTCGTAAAAAACAGATGGAAATTCGAGAAAATGGAAGGCATAGATGAGACAGGAGAGAGACTACACAGCAGGTACACTTCAGTCTGGGGAACACAAAGTGGTCATTGCAGTGATGTATAATCCACCACAGAACTGCAGGAGGCCAAGAGAGGAATATGAAGAGAGCAACAGAGCAATGGTGGACACACTTGCTGAGGTGGCAAGAAGAGCTCATTCCAACAGAGCAAAGTTGCTGGTTATGGGGGATTTCAACCACAGGGAGATCGACTGGGAAAACCTGGAGCCACATAGGGGTCCCGAAACATGGAGAGCCAGGATGTTGGACGTGGTGCTGGAAAACCTCATGCACCAACATGTTAAGGACACTACCAGAGTGAGAGGGGAGGATGAACCAGCAAGATTGGACCTTGTGTTCACCCTGGGCAGCTCAGACATTGAGGACATCAAGTATGAGAGTCCCCTAGGAGCTAGCGACCACGTGGTTCTGTGCTTTGAATACATAGTAGAGCTGCAAGTGGAGAGAATAACAGGAGTTGAATGGGAAAAGCCTGACTATAAAAGAGGGGACTACATAGGGTTGAAGAACTTCCTGCGGGGGTCCAGTGGGACAGAGAACTGGCAGGAAAGCCAGTAAATGAAATGATGGAATATGTAACAACAAAATGCAAGGAGGCAGTGGAAAAGTTTATTCCAAGGGCAACAGTAACAATGGGAAGACCGGAACGAGCCCCTGGTTTACCCGACGGTGTAAGGAGGCAAAACAAAGTGCAATAGCGAATGGAAAAAAGTACAGAAGGCAGAGAACACACGAAATATGGAGATCAGTCGCAGAGCCAGGAATGAGTATGCACAGGTAAGGAGGGAGGCCAGCGACAGTATGAAAATGACATAGCATCGAGAATCAAGACTGACCCGAAAACTGTTGTATAGCCATCAGGAGGAAGACAACAGTCAAAGACCAGGTGATCAGATTAAGGACAGAAGGTGGAGAACTCACAAGAAATGATCAGGAGGTATGTGAGGAGCTGAACAGGAGATTTAAGGAAGTTTTTACAGTAGAGACAGGAAGGGCTGTGGGAAGACAGCACAGAAGGGAACATCAAGAGGGAATATACCAACAAGTGTATGGATGACATACGAACAACTGAGGAGGAGGTGAAGAAGCTCTTAAGTGACCTTGACACCTCAAAGGCAATGGGACCGGACAACATCTCCCATGGGTCCTTAGAGAAGGAGCAGAGATGCTGTGCGTGCCTCTAACCACAATCTTCAACACATCCCTTGGAAACTGGGCAACTACCTGAGAAATGGAAGACAGCTAATGTAGTCCCCATATTTTAAGAAAGGAAACAGAAACGAGGCACTAAACTACAGACCTGTGTCTCTGACATGTATTGTGTGCAAAGTCATGGAGAAGATTATCAGGAGGAGAGTGGTCGAACACCTGGAAAGGAACAGATTATAAATGAAAACCAGCAAGGGTTCATGGAAGGCAAATCCTGTATCACAAACCTCCTGGAGTTTTATGACAAGGAAACAGAAGTAAGACACGAGAGAGAGGGGGGTGGGTAGATTGCGTATTCCTAGGACTGCAGGAAGGCCTTTGACACATTCCCACAAGAGATTAGTGCAGAAGCGGAGGATCAGGCGATGTAAAAGGGAGGGCACTGCACATGGATAAGGGAATACTCTGACAGGGAGGCAGCAAGCAACGTGTCATGGTACGTGAAGAGGTATACAGGGGTGCCTGTACGAAGCGGGGTCCACAGGGTCAGTTCTAGGACCAGTGCTATTTTTGATATATGTGAACATGATGGAAGGAATAGACTCTGACGGTTTATGTCCTGTTCGCAGATGATGTGAAGTTGATGAGAAGAAATTTAATCGGACGAGGATGTGGCAGACTGCAGCGTGACCTGGAACAAGGCTGGGACCATGTGGTCCGGCAGTACTGGCTTCTTCGAATTCATCAGCCAAATGCAAAGTCATGAAGATTGGGGAGGGGCAAAGAGGACCGCACACAGAGTATAGGCTGGTGGACAAAGACTACAGACTCATCAGGGAGAAAGACCTGGGGTGACCATAACACCGAGCACATCACCGGAGGCACACAACCAATAAACTGCTGCAGCATACGGGCGCTCGCAAAACTGAGAATAGCGTTACGATACTTAATAAGGACGTTCAAGACACTGTACCACTTGGTGTATGTTAGGCCATAATGGAGTATGCCAAGCACCGTCTGGAAACCACACCTGGTCAAGCACGTTAGAAGGTTTAGAGAAAGTACAAGGTTTGCAACAAGGCTAGTCCAGAGCTAAGGGAATGTCGTACGAGGAAAGGTTAAGGGAAATGGACTGGACGACACTGGAGGAGAGAAGGGTAAGGGGAGACATGATAACGACATGACAAGATTACTGCGGGGAATAGGACAATGTGGACAGAGATAGGAATGTTCCAGGAGGGGACACAGGGACAAGGGGTCACAACTGGAAGCTGAGACTCAGACGAGTCACAGGGACGTTAGGAAGTAGTTCTTCAGTATAGAGTTGTCTAGGCAAGTAGAATAGCCTAGCAAGTGAAGTAGTAGAGGCAGGAACCATAATAGGTTTAAGAAGAGGTATGAAAGCTCCGGAAGGCAGAGAGAGAGAGGGCCAGTAGGCGATCAGTGAAGGGCGGGGCAGGAGCTTAAGTCTTCGACCCCTGCAACCACAATTAGGTGAGTACACAAACAACACACACCCACACACACACACACCACACACACCACACACAACACACACACACACACACGCACACACGCACGCACCACAACATAGCATCAATTAATACACACTTAACGATTCACGGATCAATAAAATCTCATTAAAAAGTTTTACTTCCCGCCTCGCTGAATTTCTCCCCTTTCTACTTTACTTTCGCACCGAAGGCATCAAAATAACGCTGCTCAACCCACTTTCTGCTTTACTCTCGCACTGAAGGCATCAAAGTAACACTTTACTCTCGCACTGAGGGCATCAAAGTAACACTTTACTCTCGCACTGAAGGCATCAAAGTAACACTTTACTCTCGCACTGAAGGCATCAAAGTAACACTTTACTCTCGCACTGAAGGCATCAAAGTAACACTTTACTCTCGCACTAAGGGCATCAAAGTAACACTTTACTCTCCCACTAAGGGAATCAAAGTAACACTTTACTCTGGCACTGAAGACATCAAAGTAACACTTTAGTCTCACACTAAGGGCATCAAAGTAACGCGCTCAAACCCTTCCAATCATTCCAGCTCGTCAGATTACACTCATCCAATTATTTTTCCAGAGGACCATTGGATACAATTATAATAACCACTGAACTGAGTGCCAATGGAACTGAGCTATTTTATACTTTCCTGGTATTATTATTATTATTATTATTATTATTATTATTACGTCTCTTTTAATATATGTGAAGGATATTAATAACAAAAATATTTAATAATAATAATTGAAGTAGTAGTCGTAGTGGTAGTAGTAGTGGTAGTAGTAGTAGTAGCAGCAGCGGTAGTACTGGTGAAAGTAATCGTAGTAGTAGTAATATTAGTATTAGTAGAACTTGAACAACCTAGCTGAAGAGTGTGGCACTTAACACCCAAGTGTCACTTAACAAGTGTTACTCAACCTAACATTACCACGATCAGTGAGGACACTCGACATACTATCCTTCCTAACCTAATGTAACTTAACCTAGCCCATCCTAATGTAAAACTAAATCTAATCCAACATAACTCAATCCAGTACCATGTACCGCTCACCTCAGAGATAGGTAGTGTGTGTGTGTGTGTTGTGTGTGTGTTGGTGTGTGTATGTGTGTGTGTGTGTGTGTGTGGTGTGTGTGTGTGTGTGTGGTGTATGTGTGTGTGTATGTGTGTGTATGTGTGTGTGTGTGTGTGTGTGTGTTGTTGGGGTTGTTGTGTGTGTGTGTGTGTATGTGTGTGTGTGTGTGTGTGTGTGTGTGTGTGGGGTGTTTTGTGTGTGTGTATGTGTGTGTGTATGTGTGTGTGTGTGTGTGTGTGTTGTGTGTGTGTGTGTGTGTTGTGTGTGTGTGTGTGTGTGTGTCTGTGTGTGTGTGTCTGTGTGTGTGTGGTGTGTTGTGTGTGTGGTGTTGTGTGTGTGTGTGTGTGTGTGTGTTGTACTCACCTAGTTGTACTCACCTAGTTGAGGTTGCGGGGGTCGAGTCCGAGCTCCTCCCCCGCCTCTTCCTGATCGCTACTAGGTCACTCTCCCTGAGCCGTGAGCTTTATCATCCCTCTGCTTAAAGCTATGTATGGGATCCTGCCCCCACTACATCGCTTCCCAAACATTCCACTTACTGACTACTCTGTGGCTGAAGAAATACTTCCTAACATCCCTGTGATTCATCTGTGTCTTCAGCTTCCAACTGTGTCCCCTTGTTACTGTGTCCAATCTCTGAACATCCTGTCTTTGTCCACCTTGTCAATTCCTCTCAGTATTTTGTATGTCGTTATCATGTCCCCCCTATCTCTCCTGTCCTCCAGTGTCGTCCCGGGTTTATTTTCCCTTAAGCTCTCCCCCGTAGGACATACCTCTTAGCTCTGGACTGTCTTGTTGCAAACCTTTGCAAATTTTCTCTAGTTTCTTCACGTGCTTGGCTAGGTGGGGTTCCAAACTGGTGCCGCATACTCCAATATGGGCCTAAACATACACGGTGTACAGGGTCCTGAATGATTCCTTATTAAGATGTCGGAATGCTGTTCTGAGGTTTGCTAGGCGCCCATATGCTGCAGCAGTTATTTGGTTGATGTGCGCTTCAGGAGATGTGCCTGTGTTATACTCACCCCAAGATCTTTTTCCTTGAGTGAGGTTTGTAGTCTCTGACCCCCTAGACTGTACTCCGTCTGCGGCCCTTCTTTGCCCTTCCCCAATCTTCATGACTTTGCACTTGGTGGGATTTGAACTCCAGGAGCCAATTGCTGGGCCAGGTCTGCAGCCTGTCCAGATCCCTTTGTAGTTCTGCCTGGTCTTCGATCGAGTGTATTCTTCTCATCAACTTCAACGTCATCTGCAAACAGGGACAACCTCAGAGTCTATTCCTTCCGTCATGTCGTTCACAAATACCAGAAACAGCACTGGTCCTAGGACTGACCCCTGCGGGGGGCCCCGCTGGTCACAGGTGCCCACTCTGACACCCCGCCACGTACCATGACTCGCTGCTGTCTTCCTGACAAGTATTCCCCGATCCATTGTAGTGCCTTCCCTGTTATCCCTGCTTGGTTCCTCCAGTTTTTGCACCAATTCTTGTGTGGAACTGTGTCAAACGCCTTCTTGCAGTCCAAGAAATGCAATACACCCACCCCTCTCTCTCTTGTCTTACTGCTGTCACCATGTCATAGAACTCCAGTAGGTTTTTTGACACAGGATTTCCCCTCCCTGAAACCATTTTTGGCTGCTGTTGATGAGTCATTCCCCTTTTTAGGGTGTTCCACCACTCTTCTCCTGATAATCTTCTCCATGATTTTGCATACTATACATGTCAGTGACCACTGGTCTGTAGTTTAATGCTTCATGTCTGTCTCCTTTTTTTAAAGATTGGGATACATTTGCTGTCTTCCATGCCTCAGGCAATCTCCACTGTTTCGATAGATGTATTGAATAATGTTGTTAGGGGTAACATAGCGCCTTGCTCCCTCTCTCAATACCCATGGGGAGATGCATTATCGGCCCCACTGCCTTTGAGGTATTAGGCTCCACTCAGAAGCCTCTTCACTTTTCCTCGTGTTGTGTGCACTGTGTCCTGCACATGGTGGTGTCCCACCCTCTCCGTCTTTCTGGAGTCCCTTCTGTCTCCCTCTGTGAACACTTCTTTGAATCTCTTGTTGAGTTCTCTCACATAACTTCACGGTCATTTTGGTTGTCTCTCCTCTTCCTTCCTTAGCTGATTACCTGGTCCTTGACTGTTGTTTTCCTCCTGATGTGGCTGTCAACAGTTTCGGGTCAGATTTGGGCTTTCGCTTGCTATGTCATTTTCATATTGGCTTTGGGGCTCTCCTTCTTATCTGTGCATATTCGTTTCTGGCTCTACGACTGTTCTCCTTATTCTTCCTGGGTCCTCTTTGCCTTCTATATTTCTTCATTCCATAGCACACTGGTTGTGTATGTGTGTGTGTGTGTGTGTGTGTGTGTGTGTGTGTGTGTGTGTGTGTGTGTGTGTGTGTGTGCTGTATGTGTGTGTGTTGTGTGTATGTGTTGTATGTGTATGTGTGTGTGTGTGTGTGTGTGTGTATGTGTGTGTGCGTGTGTGTGTATGGTGTATGTGTGTGTATGTGTGTGTATGTGTGTGTATGTGTGTTGTGTATGTGTAATGTGTGTGTATGTGTATGTGTGTGTTATGTGTATGTGTGTGTGTGTGTGTGTGTGTGTGTATGTATCACCTATTTGTGGTTGCAGGGGTCGAGTCCTAGCTCCTGGCCCCGCCTCTTCACCGGTTGGGCTACTAGGCCCTCTCTCTCCCGCTTCATGAGCTTTATCAACCTCGTCTTAAAAACTGTGTATGGTTCCTGCCTCCACTACGTCATTATTCTAGGCTATTTACTTGCCTTACAACTCTATGATGAAATGCAGAGAATATTCCTACTATCTCTACTTGAATCATTTGTGTCTTCAACTTCCAATTGTGGCCTCTCTGTTTCTGTGTCCCTCCCTGGACATCCTGTCTTTGTCCACTTGTCTATTCCACGCAGTATTTTTATATGTCGTTATTCATGTCTCCCCTGACCCTCCTGTCCCTCCAGTGTCGTCAGGGGCCGATTTCCCTTAATCTTCTTCATAGGACATTCCCCTTAGCTCTGGAACTAACCTTGTCGCAGACCTTTGTACTTTCCTTAGTTTCTTGACGTGCTTTATCAAGTGCGGGTTTCCAAACAGGTGCTGCATACTCCAGTATGGGCCTGACATACACGGTGTACAGTGTCTTGAATGATTCCTTACTAAGGTATCGGAATGCTGTTCTCAGGTTTGCCAGGCGCCCATATGCTGCAGAAGTTATCTGATTGATGTGTGCTTCGGAGACCTGCTCGGTGTTATACTCACCCAAGATCTTTCTCCTTGAGTGAGGGTTTGCAGTCTTTGGCCACCTAGGCCTATACTCTGTCTGTGGTCTTCTGTGCCCTTCCCCTATCTTCATGACTCTGCATTTGGCAGGATTAAATTCGAGAAGCCATTTGCTGGACCAGGTGTCCAGCCTGTCAGGTCTCTTTGAAGTCCTGCCTGGTCCTCATCAGATTTAATTATCCTCATTAATTCACATCATCTGCAAACAGGGACACTTCTGAGTCTAACCCTTCCATCATGTCGTTCACATATACCAAAAATAGCACTGGTCCTAGGACCGACCCCTGTGGGACCCCGCTCGTCACAGGTGCCCACTGTGATTAATCATTACGTACCATGACTCGTTGTTGCCTCCCTGTCAGGTATTTCTTGATCCATTGCAGTGCCCTTCCTGTTATATGCGCTGATGCTCTAGCTTCTGCACTAATCTCTTGTGAGGAACTGTGTCAAAGGCCTTCTTGCAGTCCAAGAAGATGCAATCAACCCACCTTCTCTCTCGTGTCTTACTTCTGTTATTTTATCATAAAACTCCAGAAGGTTTGTGACACAAGATTTTGCTTCCGTGAAATCCGTGCTGGTTGGCATTTATACTCTTGTTCCGTTCCAGGTGCTCCACCACTCTCCTCCTGTGTTTGTGTGTGTGTTGTGTGTGTGTGTGTGTTGTGTGTGTGTGTGTGTTGTGTGTGTGTGTGTGTGTGTGTGTTGTGTGTGTGTGCGCGTGTGTATGTGTGGTGTATGTGTGTGTATGTGTGTGTGTATGTGTGTGTATGTGTATGTGTGTGTATGTGTGTGTATGTGCATGTGTATGTGTGTGTGTGTGTGTGTGTGTGTATGTGTGTGTGTTGTGTGTATGTGTGTGTGTGTGTGTGTGTGTATGTGTGTGTGTGTGTGTGTATGTGTGTGTATGTGTGTGTGTGTGTGTATGTGTGTGTATGTGTGTGTGTATGTGTGTATGTGTGTATGTGTGTGTATGTGTGTATGTGTGGTATGTGTGTGTGTATGTGTATGTGTGTATGTGTGTGTATGTGTGTGTGTGTGTGTGTGTGTGTATGTGTGTATGTGTGTGTGTGTGTATGTGTGTGTATGTGTGTGTATGTGTGTGTGTGTGTGTATGTGTGTGTATGTGTGTGTGTGTGTGTGTGTGTGTGTTTTGTATGTGTGTGGGGTGTGTGTGTGTGTTGTGTGTGTGTGTGTGTGTGTGTGGTGTGTAGTGTGTGTGTATGTGGTGTGTGTGTATGTATGTGTGTGTGTGTATGTGTATGTGTGTGTGTGTTGTGTATGTGTGTGTGTGTGTGTATGTATGTGTGTGTGTGTGTGTGTGTGTATGTATGTGTGTGTGTATGTGTGTGTATATGTGTGTGTGTATTTTGTGTGTGTATGTGTGTGGTGTGTGTGTGTGTGTGTGTGTGTGTGTGTGTATGTGTGTGTGTATGTGTGTGTATGTGTGTGTGTGTTTGTGTGTGTGTATGTGTATGGTGTATGTGTGTGTGTGTGTGTGTGTGTGTGTGTGTGGTGTGTGTGTACGACTACGCACTCGAACGTGTACACTGACGTAAAATGTGGATAATTAACTCTAAAAACACTGAAAGAATCATTTCAAGAAGACCTTCAGTAGATCAATGAGTAACTTGGAGGGTGCAAGAATTTTTTTTTTTTTTA
>NW_026470741.1:0-11282 GCF_026875155.1 Cherax quadricarinatus | reverse complement strand
ATTTTTTCCCAATGTCTTGTGTATCATTGTTACGGGTCACCAAACAGCAAAATTACAACAATTTCCCTATATATACGACAAAAATATAAAAAAGCTTAAAAAAAAACATGGTATAAAAAGGGGATTAAACTCCGGCAGCGAGTCGAAAAACCCCCGCCCGCGCGTTACCCGGTCGGGGTTTTTACACTTACTAATGCAGTTCAATCCCCCCCCGCCTTGGTTTGCAAACTGTCTTTACGTTTCGTGAGTCATGACAAAATTTTTAAGCTTACCCAAAAACGATTTTTAAATAAACAAAAAAAAATGCTTAAGAAAAAAAAATTTTGGGAAAAAATATTCGAAAATAAAAAAGTCTACCTTGACCCAAAAAAACTCCAAAAAAAATTCTCTGCATCATTAAAAAAACTTTAATTTATTTAAAGTTTTTTTTTTTTTTTCAAAAAATTGTTTTAAAAAAAATTCCAACTGGCACATACAGTGTAAATCTTTAAATAAAAAAAATTAATAATAATAATAATAAAAAAATAATAAAAAAAATAATAATACTTCCCATCTTGAGTTAGGAATTAAAATTTTTGGCAAATTGAAATCTCACAGCTCAAAAGTTAACGTCAAACATTTAATCGACACCATCCCGCCCTTCTGGGGCGGGGTTGGTCCGACCCGAGTGGCACCTCACAACACTGTCATCCCTTTAGCCCCCTTGGGCGGGATGGCGACCAAGGGCCGCTTTCCTGGGACCCCCTGAGGGGGGGGGAACGTGGCAGGCCGGGGGGACTTTGGTCCCAAAGATGAGGGGGTACTTGTCCCCCCCCCGGTGATTAGGTCCAACACCCCCAAAAGACAGGGAGCAAGGCCGGGGCCCCCACTTGGACGGGCCCCCGGGCGGGGAAACCGGAGAACTTTAATAATAATAAACATTCTGTTAAAAAATTCCCCAAAGTGAGAAATTTTTGAAGACATCAAAAAAGGCATTCGAGAAAATATCACGGAACGATTCCCCAAAAATTTTTTTAGAATTTTCCCGAATATTTCACATTCATATGAATGTTCCCAAAATTTTAAAAATTTAAAAAAACTTAGGGATGTCTATTCATATAGAATGATTCATCATAATTTTTTGGTCGATCAAAAGAATCATTTCAGTTTTAAAATATAAATAAATTTCACTTTTTATTCAAAAAAATTTAGAATCGGATTCGGGGCACAATAAAGGCGAACTTTGGGGTTTTCATAACACAGGGGTGCAGTCGAACTGATTAAAAAGGGGAAAATTCTTTAGGCAGTTTACAATGTTCCGAGTTTCTTAACTTTTGTAAAATACTGATAAATTTCCCCCACATACAAAAAAAATTTAACGGTATTTTTAAAGGCTGTCACTGATCCTGCGTCAGGATAAAAACACTGAAAGGTCAAGGGGGAAACTGCAATAATTTTGTTAATTATACTCAGCATTATAACCGAAAAACATCTATTTTAACAAGGGAAAAAGCCACTTGGGGAGGGAAATCAGTCTAAATCTTTTGCCTTCCGTGCGTTGTCGACTAGCAATGTTGCAAACAGTAACAGAAAAAAAGGGGAAATTCCTGAAGCAAGAAAAATTTTCACTGATCCCTTCTCCTAAAGGGAATTTCTCCTCCTATCTGTTATTATCATACTAAGCGCAAAACCCCATAACGGGCGGCCAAAGTTGGACCGATTGCTTCCATGGCCCCGTCCAAAGGGGGCCCCCTCGCCTAGGGGCCTCCGCACTAGATGTAATCTACCTCGGCTTGTCATACACACGCCACAAGTAAAAAAAAAAAAAGGGCATCTGGGAAAGGAGTTTCTCCAACAAAACTGTTTTAAAACTTGAATCATCATTTAGAGACGTTTGAACATTTGATGTTTAGCCATTGAATCTAAAACCCAAACAGGACTTTAAACTTTGACAAAAAAAAAAGCAAAGAAAAAAGCAGGGAAAAAAAACTTTCTCCTAAAAAGACGATGAAATATGACTCATTTTTTATTTTTTGTTAATAATTTTTTGGGGTCCCAAAAAGATAATTTTTTTCCAAAGTAACTTAAATTCTGATTTTTTTTCTGAACAAAAAAAAATTAAAAAATTTTTTTTAATTTTAGAGGATAAAACAAATGGGAAATTTTGACTATTTTTTTTTCACAGCATAAAACAGGTATGTGATATGATTTTTCACAGTATAAAACAAGTGGTTTGATATTACTTTTCATCAGTAAATAAATGGGATTTGGCATGTCTTTTCACAGTTGTAAGCAAGTGGTGTTTGGGGTTTACTTTTCACAGTCTAAAAAAAGTTATTGTGTATTTCTTTTCACGTTTGTAAACAAGTGGGGGTTTTTTGAAGTACTTTCACATCAGTAAACTAATGTTTTGTGACTAGTACTTTCACAATCTAAACAAGTGTTTTTTATATTTCTTTCCACAGTCAGTAAACAAGGGGATTGGACTTTTATTTTTCACATCAGAAAAACAAATGGTATTGTGACTATGTATTTTTCCAGTATAAAAAGGGGTTTTGATTTTATTTTTCACAGTCATAAACTAAGGGGTATTGGGATATGTACTTTTCAGAGGTGATAAAAAATTTTTGTTTTTTTCTTGTAGATTTACATGTATGAAATTTTATTTTAAAAAGTAGCTTACTCTTTTGGTCATTAACTCACTGTTTTTTTAACACACGTTTGTTGCTCCCTACAGGAACCCAAAAATTTTCCTAATTTGGGCCCGCCCCTCCAAAGGGCCGACTTTGCCCATAAGGGTCATACAGTTGCTACGCCGAGATGCTAAGTCTAGGCAAAAAAATTCCACCCTTGGGCTTTTCTGCTTTATATTACATAAAAATTATCACTCTGCATTTCACCCTGAATTTCACTCTGTCGACTTTTAATTAAGAGGCAACTTTTATGGAGTTTGAAGCTGTGTCCCGGGAGATTTTTTGGGGAATAAACCTTCGCGGCCCATCTGTGACCAGGCCTCGCCCAGTCTTGCCCAGGCCTCCCCCGGTTTTCCCAGGCCTCGCCTTTGGCCCACCCTCGCCCGGTCGTGCCGGGCCCTCGCCGGTCTGTACCAGGACTCGAACTATGCCAGAATGAAGGCGGGCTCAAGATTTGGTCATGACACGCGCACTTGCTATTTTTCCTTTTATCTGGCTCTATTACCAACAATTTGAAAATTAGAAGCATATCAGATGAGGCTTCTCGCTTATGAACAAAAAAAAAAAATTTGGAAAAAAAACAAAACGAAAACACTTAAAAATTTCTGGGTATTTAATAATACACTTAAATTTTTATTTACACCCTACCCTAAAACTTACTAAAATTTGATTTTACCACATATCAATAACTTTGTGCATTACTTTTCACACTAATCACAAACATTTAAAAAAGGAAATATTACCACGTGCACGCACTGTGGTTTACCTCCCCCAACACAAAAAGATCACAGTCGCACATGAAAAGGTTAAAGCAGGGCGACTAAACCAGCTCCTCTCTAGAACTTTGGGTTTCACATGAAAAGGTTTTTGTTTATTTCTTTAACGATGCTTTTAGTGGGGGGAATATATCGCAACTTTTTTGAAAATATTTTATTTATTAACGTTCATGTTTTTTTTATTTATTTTACGAATCTTAATCAAAATAAATAGCGGGATATAAAAAATGTTTCACTGCCCCAAGTCTTACTGCTTTTTTCATCCCTAACGTCATGAGTACCTCACCCGGGACGAACCCCAATGTTTTAAACTAACTTTGATCTATGTTTAAGTCGGGTCCATTCTATGCAAACGTATTTCTGTGGATTGTATTTCTCCCCGAGAATAAATGTTTAGCATAAATTTATTTTTGTGATTGAATTATTTCTGTCTGTTTTGTGGGCAGCTTACAAAGGGGTTTTTTTGACCATAATGTAGGGGAATTTTAAACTTCAAAAAACCAACTTATGCTATGGCTTTTAAGGGATTATACCCGAAAAATGCTTTTCAGGTTATATATGCTTGAGTATATTTCAAAAAAATTTTTTGGAATTTAAAATTTTTTGGGGAAAGGTTTGAATTCTTTTCCACCAAATTTTAAATAAGTTTAAAATGAAAAAACTGATCACCTTACATGTTTACCGAGTGAAACTCAAAAACTTTCTACTCTTTTAGTGTTTTGAATTCCATGTAAAGACGGGGCCCTTCGGGATAAAAAGAAGTTTTTTTCGAATTCATCACACACAAAAATGGAGGGGGGAGAGGGGGGCAGGGCGTGAAACCCAAAAACAAGACAGGGGGGACACAAGCATGAAAAATATCCTACATGGGTTTAGTTGGACAAAGAGCTGGGAGGGGAAACATAAACGGAAAGATGGGGTATTGACAAAAATAGCAAGGGGTGAGGGGGGTTTGTACCCAAGGGTACAGAATAACGAGAAAGCCAGGATGAGCCCTTGGGTTCCCAAAGGGGTAGAGAGGCAAAAACCAAGTGTGTAGAGATGACAAGTATAGAAAGGGAAAGGACCCAGAGAATAAGGAAGAAGTCGTAGAGCCAAAAATGAATACAAAGATAAAAAGGGGCGCCCAATACAAAAAAAATGAAAAAGCACGAAAACCAAATCTGACCGAACTGTTGTACAGCCCCAAAAAGGAGGAAAACAACAATCAAGGACCAGGGAAACAGGGTGAGGGAAAGGGAAGAGGAGAGATCACAAAGAAACGACCACGAATATTTTGGGGAACCCAACTGTGATTTAAAAAGTGCTTTAATAGAAGACGAAGGGGGGTACAGAAAACGGAGAATGGGGTACACCATCAAATCCCGGACACAATCAACCGAGAAAAAGTGAAGAGGTGCTAAATGAGCTGATACCTCAAGGCGAGGGACCCGTAACATCTTCCATGGGTCCCGGAAAAAGGGGCAAGGCAATGTGTGCCCCCAAAAACAATATTCAACCATCTACGAAAAGGGAGATTTCCTGAGGGGTAAAAACAAATTAGTCCCAATTTTTAAAAAAAGGAGACAGACCGAAGCATTTTTAATACAACCCGTGTCATGACACTTTTAGCAAAAATCATGGAGAATTTATCAAGGGGGGAGTGTTTGGGGCACCTAGAAAAAAATGAAATTATCAACGACAAAAGCACATTCATGGAAGGGAAATCCGTGTCACAAAAAATCTGGGTTTTATGGCAAGGTAATTGAATAAGGGTGAGAGGGAGGGGGGGGTCGATTTCATTTTCTTGGATGTAGCAGGGTTTGACACAGTTCCACCAAAGATTAGTGTGGAAGCTGGGGGCCAGGCGGGATAAAAGCATCAATGGATCGGGGAAAAACCGTCAGGAAGACAAGCTAGCGGGGTACGGAGAGGGTCAGAGGGGGAGCCTGTGATAGGGGTTCCACAGGGATCTTCCCGGGGACGGTTTTAAAATAAACCAAATTGTCTTGTTTGCAATGATGTGAAGTTGATGAAAAGATCCAGTCGGACGAGAAAGGGCAGAATAAAAAGGGTTTTTGGACAGGCACAGGCCTTCCGGGAACTTCTCCTGGAGTTCACCCCCCAAGTCAAAGTCATGAACTTTGGGGGGGGCAAAGAAACGCAACGGAATACAGCTGGGGGGCCAAATTACAAACCCCCTCAAGGAAAAAGCTTTGGGGGGGTTATAAACCACACATCCCCTGAGGCGCACACAACCAAATAATACGGCAGCATCGGGCGCTACAAACCTAACAACGCATTCCGACATTTTTAAAAGGAATCTATCAGGGCCCTGTACACTGTTCGTTTGGCCATATTGGAGTATGCAGCACCCGTTTGAAACCCACCCTAGTCAAAAAACGTAAGGAAATTTGAAAAAGTTCCACGGGGGCGGTCCGGACCCGTGCTATTTTTGGGATATGTGAAGAATGTGGAAGGGTTAGACTCAGAAGTGTCCCCGTCACAATCATTTTAAAATTAGTGAGGAAATTAAACAATGAGGTCAGCAGGACTTGAAAGAGAGGGCGCTGGACCCCTGTCCACAACGGGTTCTCGATTTAACCCTGAAAAATGCAAAACATAAGATGGGGGGAAGGGCAAAAGACCGCAGGGGGATATAAGCTAGGTGGCCAAAACTGCAAACCTGTAAGGAGAAATTTTTGGGTGAGAAAACCCAGCACGTTTGGGGAAGACACATAACCGATAACGCGCAGCTAGGGGCGCCGGGAAAAATTTGACAATAACTTCCGATCCCTTATAAGGAAGTTCAAGACACGTACCCCGGCTCAGGCCCTATTGGAGTTGCAACCTGAGGGGAACCACACATTGATCAACCCGTCAAAAATTAGAGAAAGTGCAAAGGTTTGCGATAAGGTTAGTTCCGAGCTAAGGGGAATGCCCAAAAAAAGCTTGAAGGAAAGGGCCTGACGACACTGAAGGACAGGGGGGTGTTAAAAAAAAACGCGATTCAAAAAGTTAGGATTTCCAGTGAACTAAAAGGACCCCTTTGCATCCAGTCTGTTACGGGTTTTGTAAAAATTAGTCAACCCTGCCCAAATTATCCATTAGAATTTCTTTGATTCAGTGCTTAGGTTTAAAACTGGGGGCTACAACAGAGAAATTAAAACTTAATAAATTATTAAGATCGTTAGACCTTTGAGGTACATTATAAAGTAAAATTAAATTAATAATAACAAAATAAATAAACCTTCTCTTTGTACAGTAGTTTTTGCGATAGCAATATCACATTTTAATTCTTAAGTACCCCCTCGGGCTTAACATTTAAAAATATTACTATGTACAAGCAAGTTTTGTGTTGTGTGTAAGTGCTCTAAGTAGTTCATTGTCTCACGACTCGACTAACTTAAACAATGACTGACAAAGTTCTTGACCCAAATGGCAATAAAAGTCTCTTGAAAAAAAAAAACGACTGATAAGCGAACAACAAAATACAAGCAACTGCGACACAATTTGGAAAAAGGAATAATATAAAACAGCTTAGGGGCCTCCGATCCCACAAAAGTCACAAAGCTCCCCACACTGAATCAAATTCGCATAAGAAAATCCCACTGTCATTGCACAATACCAGTACAAGTTAGGTCAAAAGTACACTCGGACCTGAGTTCAGAGTGTCTATGGACACCACCTTAAAACTCGAAAACACTAAGTCTTTTCAATGTTCTTAACGTCTCCGAACTAAAAATAATGAACAAGAACATTTCCAAAAGGGGCCTAAAAAGTTAGGCTTTTGTCTGAATACGTAAAACCACCCAGTCTAGACCAGACTGAATACTTCGGGCGGGGACCCCCCCCCCCCCCCCCGATCGGATAGCTCCGGGACGCTGCTGTCGTAACAAGGGAAAAACCGGCAGGGAACGAGCCACAAGCGATAATTACTAGTTAGAAAATCAAGATTGAACTAGCACATAAAAATTTTTTTTTTCCCCTACCTAAAAAACAAAACTAAGTCAAATAATAATAAAGCAATTATTCACGATTTAAAATTACCCAAAATTAAACAGTATAAAAATATAAAAAGAAATATACAGTAAACTATTAATACATTGCAACCCATTAGGGTTGCAGCAGAGGGTCAGGGGGAACTGATAAAAAACAAAATACTGCGTGGAAAGAGAAGGTAACAGAGATGGATCTCCAAGAGGGACAAAAAAGGGACACAATTTGGGAAATTTTAAGACCCAGATAGTCAAAGTGATGTTTGGGAAATATTTCTTCAGTATAAAAATAGTCAGGAAGTGAAAAAAGCGCAAGTGGGTAGGGGAGGCAGGAACCATCCATAGCTTTAAATGAGGTTGATAAAGCCTGGAGAGGGGGAGAGAGGGGCCCAGAGCACCAGGGGGAGAGGGCCAGGACTGAGTTTTGCCCCCGCAACAAAATTGGTGAGTCAATTAGGTGATACACACACACACACACGCACCCATACTCCATAACATCCACTCCTACCAGAAGGTTTGGAAACAAGGACTGGTCCTGAACTAAGATACGTACTATGAAAGGGAAAAAAAAGGAAAAATCAAACCTGGGGGACATGGGAAACAAGGACTATTGGGGTTATTCCGTGCAAAAAACTGAGGAAAAAATACTGGTGAACAGGGGGCGAAGTTTTAGAGATGGAAAAAGCACAAAAGGCATAACTTTCAGCGGAAAATCAAGGGGTGTTAGGAAGCATTTCTTCAGCGTGATTGTCAAGGAGTGAAAACTGGGGGTGGGGTAGCAATGTGGGGCATACATAGCTTACAAAAAAGGTCGACAAAGGGTTTTGTTTCAAATAGGGCCCCGAAAAGCAGGCCCGGGGAAATTGGAAAGCCACATATCTTAGGGTCTACCCGGGGGTATTGGGGGGGTCCGCCCCGCGGCCGGGGGCCCGACCAGTTCCCGGTGGATGGCCTGATCAACGGGTGTTCGTGGCCGCAGTAGTCCACCCCCGGTGATCCCCCCCGCAGACGTCCGCCCCCTCTTTAGGCAGCCCCGGGGCTATTGGCGATTTTTGTGAAAAAAAACAAAGGCCCTTATTTTTTTGGTTTAGAAAGTAATAATAAGTACTTGCAAAGCCTATCCCTTGATTTTGCAGAGAATCTTTAACACAACACTCCACTACGGCAACCATTAAACACGCCACCCTCACAGTTTTACCCGGGGGTCGACTAAGCAATAGCGGTTATCAAACCGACCGCGAAACTCGAAAACATTAAAATTTCCCCCCCTTCTAAAATCAGGTACAGAACTCCAAAACGGTCGGGGGACGCACATACGTCCAGCCTAATAGCTCGGACCCTCGGAGCCCTTTCAAAACGGTTCCTATTTTCCTTGGGCTTGACAGTTGCGGGAGCGGGTTTTCCCCTTTGATAAAATAACCCCAAAAACTTTTCTGGAAAACCAAAAAATCTTCTCAACACCTATTGATCATTTAGACTCAGCCTCAGCGGGGGCTTCAATATAATTGTTTCGTATACCGTAGTTTCTCGCCATTTTGGACGAAGAGGCGTTTTTGGGGATACCCCGGGAGCTTTACCTCTTACAAAAAGATCCCCCTTATTCACTTAGGGTGATTTTTAAAGAAAACGGGTCCCGGGTGCAAAAACCAGGTGGGCGCCGGGGCTCCCATGGGGAACGGCGTAAATAGCTAAAAGTTTTTCGTGCGGATACATTAGTCTGTGCACAACAATGACTAATAGATTGAGCATGGGTAGAACTGTCTGCCAATGAACAGGCAGTTAAAATTACGCAGTTCGTTACTGAAAGGGGGAAATAAATAGGGGGTATCCCAAAAATGGGAAAATTGGGGAAGAAAATAATGACGTTAAGTGTTTTTTTGCACAGGGGAACAAAAAGGAAACGAGATTTTGTTACAATAATTTTTAGGAATCCCTATTCCCTATCTGGGAACGGTCCTTTAAAATTTTTTCAATCTCTCGAAAGGGTTTGGGTACTTTTATGAAAGATTTTTCCCCCGGCTGATGAAAAATTGGGCTTCACTTTGCATTTACTCTACATGATTAAATTTTTTGTCGCCCCTTTTCCCAAATGAGTGGGGGCATTTTCTAGATTTACAACGTATACGGGCCGTGACTCCGGATACACAAACCCGCATAAAGGGTTTGGATGTTTCAAATCGTGACATATGGCTCCCAGGGGGGCCCCTAGAAAATGCATCAGATTTAAAAGTTCTTGACCTGGTCGTTTAAAAATATCAAAAATCATAAACGAAGTTCCATCCCCACGTAATATATTACTTCTTTATCTTACTTTTTTTGTTTTTGTCAAAACATATACATATGGGCCCTTTATCATCCTTACAGTAAAAGTTGCCCGTTAAATAATGCCTCCGTGGGGAACGCCTCTTAAGGCTTTAGCTTCCCTTTTGAAAAGAAGGCACTGGACGTCCCCGCTGAGATAAGATGCAGAAATAGCATTTTGTGTTCGTTTTTGACCCCAAAAAGGTAGGGGCTCATCTATGGGTGAACTACGAGTTTTCAATACCTGTTTTTTAAAGGGTAAAAAGCGGCCGCTTCCCTTTGACGCAGGAAATATTGTGGTAGCACTCACGGGGGAACTTTTCTTGAAAATTTGTAGATCCACTGTGAAAAAATAAGCAAAAAGGGCGAAAGGGGTTTTTAAGTGATTTGAGTCAGATGTTTTTTTCTTGGTTTTACTTTTTAAAAAAATTATCAAGGTTTGATAATGTTTTCCTGGGTTTTGCCCAAAAAGTGACGTTATCTAGGTATGCATAAGTTCCCAAGGGGGTTTTCTTTCCTGAAGAGGAATCCATAATTTTTTGGAAGCAGTTACCCCATTGGTAACTCCAAAAGGGACTTAGTAAATTGATAAGGTCTCACCACCCGAAATGCCATGTACGGTTTTTCTAGATAACACTTCTTTAAAACAATGGATAAAAACTAATACGACAATTTTTTTTCACTGTGTCATCAATTCCCGGGAAGGATACCATCTAAAAATGTAAAATTTTTGATTTTTTTAAATAGTCAATAGCTAATTTCTTTCCTAAACCCCTCTTTTTAAAACCCCAACCTGTGCACGCCAAAAAGAATTTCTCGGTTCTGTTTAAAGCCTTCAGCAGTCTCTGAATTTCTTTTTAAAAACATCCGACCCTGTAAGCACAACGGCGTGACTTTGCTGATTGGGGTGACAATTTGGTTTAAAAATTTTCAAACAACTTTGGTGGGGACCCCAAAGGCTAAATCCACAAACACAAGAGGAGGAGTTCTCCTTCTTAACAAGGGCCATGCACTTTTGTAAGTCCCAACAAAAAAAAACACATCCCAGACAGTTGTGGCAAAATTGCCCAAAAGTCATCATGAAAATATTTTCCTTAAATTTAAAGGTTTTCGTCTGAATAAAAAAAATTTGTGGATGGAAAGGGACCCGATGAACGATGTCCCTTAAAGGGTTCGCTTAACCAAAATCAAGGTTGATAAAACTTCCGAGCTGCCAGTCAAATGTCCTCTGAAAAATACTCTAAAACTGACTTTGGGGGGGTGACTTTTCAGTTACAGCAGAAGTTTGCGGTGGCCAAAGTCGACCGACCACTAGAATGGGGGAAAGCCTAGTTTTATCGATAGCTAGCATTACATTACTTAACAAAATGCCTTTCTTTTGGGACTTTACATAATTTACGAGCAGGGCTCTGAAACGGGATGCTCGAAAAAACACAAAAGAAAAATTTAAGCCCAGTGTACTGCTATGAAAACTGCATAATTCACCCCCAACTCTTGGTTAAAAAGTTGCCGCACTTACCCCTCGAAAAGACGGGGGGTATGTATAATCCAAATTG
>NW_026470740.1:0-2500 GCF_026875155.1 Cherax quadricarinatus | reverse complement strand
ATATATATATATTTATATATATATATATATATATATATATTATGTACTCACCTATTTGTACTCACCTATTTGTGGTTGCAGGGGTCGATTCACAGCTCCTGGCCCCGCCTCTTCGCTGATTGCTACTAGGTCCTCTCTCTCCCTGCCCCATGAGCTCTATCATACCTCGCCTTAAAACTATGTATGGTTCCTGCCTCTACCACATCACCTTCTAGGCTATTCCATGGCCTGACTACTCTATGACTGAAGAAATACTTCCTAACATCCCTTTGATTCATCTGAGTCTTCAACTTCCAATTGTGACCTCTTGTGTCTGTGTCCCATCTCTGGAACATCCCGTCTTTGTCCACCTCGTCTATTCCGCGCAGTATTTTATATGTCGTTATCATGTCTCCCCTGACCCTCCTGGCCTCCAGTGTCGTCAGGCCGATTTCCCTCAACCTTTCTTCATAGGACAATCCCCGTAGCTCTGGGACTAGTCTTGTTGCAAACCTTTGCACTTTCTCTAATTTCTTGACGTGCTTGACTAGGTGTGGATTCCAAACTGGTGCTGCATACTCCAGTATGGGCCTGACGTAGATGGTATACAGAGTCTTAAACGAATCCTTACTGAGGTATCGGAACGCTATCCGTAGGTTTGCCAGGCGCCCGTATGCTGCAGCAGTTATCTGATTGTTGTGCGCCTCAGGAGATATGTTCGGTGTTATACTCACCCCCAGATCTTTTTCCTTGAGTGAGGTTTGCAGTCTTTGGTCATCTAAACTATATTGTGTGTGCGGTCTTCTTTGCCCTTCCCCAATCTTCATGACTTTGCATTTGGCAGGGTTAAATTCAAGGAGCCAGTTGCTGGACCAGGCTTGTAGCCTGTCCAGGTCTCTTTGTAGTCCTGCCTGATCCTCGTCCGATTTGATTCTTCTCATTAACTTCACATCATCTGCAAACAAGGACACTTCTGAGTCTATCCCTTCCGTTATGTCGTTCACGTATACCAAGAACAGCACAGGTCCTAGGACTGACCCCTGTGGAACCCCGCTTGTCACAGGCGCCCACTCTGACACCTCGTCGCGTACCATGACTCGTTGTTGCCTCCCTGTCAGATATTATCTGATCCGTTGCAGTGCCTTTCCTGTTATGAGTGCCTGGTCCTCTAGCTTTTGCAGTAACCTCGTGTGAGGAACTGTGTCGAAGGCCTTCTTGCAGTCCAAAAATACGCAGTCGATCCACCCCTCTCTCTCTTGTCTTACTTCTGTCACCTTGTCATAAAACTCTAGTAGGTTTGTGACACAGGATTTTCCTTCCCTGAAACCGTGCTGGTTGTCAATTATACACTTGTTTCTTTCCAGGTGCCCCACCACTCTCCTCCTGATGATCTTCTCCATGACCTTGCATACTATACACGTTAGTGATACAGGTCTGTAGTTTAGTGCCTCATGTCTGTCTCCCTTTTTAAAAATTGGGACTACATTTGCCATCTTCCATACCTCATGGAGTTGCCCAGTTTCAAATGATGTGTTGAAGATCTTTGTTAATGGCTCACACAATATCTCTGCTCCCTCTTTAAGGACCCATGGAGAGATGTTGTCTGGTCCCACCGCCTTTGAGGTGTCAAGTTCGCATAGCAGCTTCTTCACCTCCTCCTTGGTTATATGTACCTCATCTAGCACTTGCTGGTGTGCCCCCCTGTTCTGATTTCTTGGAGTCCTACTGGTTTTCACTGTAAATACCTCTTTAAATCATGTGTTGAGCTCCTGACATACCTCTCGGTCGTTTCTTGTGAATTCCCCATCACCCTTCCTCAGTCTGATTACCTGGTCCTTGACTGTTGTTTTCCTCCTGATGTGGCTGTACAACAGCTTCGGGTCAGTCTCTACTTTTGATGCTATGTCATTTTCATATTGTCTCTGAGCCTCCCTTCTTATCTGTGCATATTCGTTTCTGGCTCTTCGGCTGATTTCTTTATTTTCCTGAGTTCTCTGTCTTCTGTACCTTCTCCATTCACTAGTACACCTAGTTTTTGCCTCCCTACACCTTTGGGTGAACCAAGGACTCGTTCTGTTCTTCCCATTATTTCTGTTTCCCTTGGGAACAAACCTCTCCTCTGCCTCCTTGCATTTGGTTGCTACATAGTCC
The DNA here is from genome assembly GCF_026875155.1 of Cherax quadricarinatus. Lineage (NCBI taxonomy): Eukaryota > Metazoa > Arthropoda > Malacostraca > Decapoda > Parastacidae > Cherax > Cherax quadricarinatus. Next base: position 370 of record NW_026470740.1, on the reverse strand, counting down.
ATCATTTCTTGTACTGGTTTTCCTGTCAGTTCCCTCTCCCACTGAATGTCTTGAAGGAAGTTCCTCATGCCTGAGTAGTTCCCCCTTTTGTAGTTTGGTTTTTCCCAGCCTATTCCTGCTACTCTCTCCACTTGGAGCTCAACTATGTAGTCGAAGCACAGAACCACATGATCACTAGCTCCCAGGGGCCTTTCATACATGATACCCTCGATGTCCGAACTACTCATGGTGAATACAAGGTCCAACCTTGCTGGTACATCCTCTCCTCTCTCTCTGGTAGTGTCTCTAACCATGTTGATGCATGAGGTTCTCCAGTACCACATCCATCATCTTGGCTCTCCATGTTTCGGGACCCCCATGGGGCTCCGGC
>NW_026470739.1:0-11913 GCF_026875155.1 Cherax quadricarinatus | reverse complement strand
TGTTCACAGCCTGATTCGTATCCTGATTTTACTTCTGTTTTTTCACTTCCTGATTATTCACTATCTCGACGAGTTCACTATCATTTGCTCACTATTGGTCTTTGTTCGCTGGAGGGACTGAAACATACTGCATACCATTATAACCCTTCATTGAAGCCTATTTCCCCGGGACCTTGACCATTTCCCAAAAAGGGTTAGTAAATGAAGACGGTTTTGGACCGTAATTTTTCCCCTAAACCCTCGTCAAGTTTTTAAAATTTAAAATTATCTTTTTCTCATTTCGGAAATTTTTGCAAATTGATTTTTGTTTGGGTCAGCGCTATCCCAAAAAATTACCCCCGTTTTCCCAAAACCCTAGATCCTCTACCCGGTGTACGCACAACCCACCCTCCTCTCCCTCATGTATACACAAGTAGCCCCCCCACATCATTTACAACAACCCACCCAATTCTACCTCAGTGTACGCACAAGCCCCCCCCATCTCCCTCGTGTAGGCACAAGCCCCCCCTTCTAGCCCAGTGTACACACAACCTAGCCCCTTACCTCAGTGTACACAAAAGCCACCCGTCTACCTCAAAAGGGCCAAGCCCCCCCCATCCCAGTGTTCCACAAGCTCCCCCTTTTCCTCAGTGAATCACAAGCCCACCCGTCTACCGCGTGAAACCACAAGAACTCCCTCTCCCTCAGTAACAAACAAGCCCCCCCTTACCTCAGTGTCCACACAAGCCCCCCCCCCTTACCTCAGTGTACACAAAAGCTCCCCCCCTCTACTCAGTGAATACACAAGCCCAGCCCCTCTACCTCAGTGTAACAAAAACCCAGCCCCCTTTTTAACCTCGTGTACACAAAAGCCACCCCCCCTACTCACTGACAACAAACCCAGCCTTTCTACCTCAGTGTACTCAAAAGCCCAGCCTCTTACCCGTGTCCACAAACCAGCCCCCTCTACCTTAGTGTACAACAACCCACCCCCCTCTACCTCGGGTAACACAAGCCCATTTCCCCCTCACCTCTGACAACAAGCCACCCCCTCTCCCTCAGTGTACACAAAAAGCCCAGCCTCCTCTACTCGTTGTACCACAAGCCCAAACCCCTTCTCCCTCAGAGTACACAAAAACCCCCTCCCCCTCTCCCCCGTGTAACCAAGGCCCCAGCTCTCTTCCCTCAGTGACAACAACCCCAGCCCCCTTACCTCAGTGTACACACAACCCCCGTTTCCCCTTCCCTCAGTGCACACACAACCCCAGCTCTCTTACCTCAGGACAAAAGCCCAGTCTCTTCCCTCAGTGTAACACAAGCCCAGCCCCCTCTACCCCAGTGTACACACAACCCCCCCCTCACCTCAGTGCCAAAACCCCCACCCCCTTCCTCAGTGTACAAAACAACCCCAGCTCCCTCTCCTCATGTACAACAAGTCCAGCTCTCTCTACCTCGTGTCCCCCCCCAGCTCTCTCTTCGTGACCAAAACCCAACTCTCTTTTCCTCTGTACACACATCCCCAACTCTCTTACCTGTTCACACAACCCCAAACTCTCTCTCCTCGTTTCACAAAGCCCAATCTCTCTACCTCAGTGTACACCAAGCCCAACTCCTCACTTCAGGTACACACAAGCCCAACTCTTCTACCTCTGTACAAAACCCCAACTCTCTCTACCTCAGTTACACAAAAGCCGCTCTCTTCCCCAATGTACACCGCCAACCTCTCACCTAAAAGGTACCAAAAGCCAGCCCCTCTTCCTCAGTGTAACACAAGCCCAATTCTCTCCTCAGTGAAAACCCCCAAAGCCCAAACCTCCTCCCTCATGTACACACAAGCCCAACTCTCTTCCTCAGTGAAAACCAAAACCCCAACTTTTCCCCTCATGTACACACAACCCCAACTCTCTTCCCTCAGTTACCACAAGCCCGCTCTCTATACCTAAATGTACCACAACCCCAACCTCTCTACCTCGTGTCACACAAGCCCAGCTCTCTCTTCCCAGTGTACAAAAAGCCCAACTCTCTCTACTAAGTTAACACAACCCCCAACCTCTTCCTCATGTCACACAACCCCAAACTCTCTCTACTCAGGTACACAAAAGGGCCCTTTCACCTCATGTACACACAACCCCCAACTCCTTCCCTCAGTGAAAACCCCAACCCAAACTCTCTCTACCTCAGTGTACACAAGCCCAACTCTCCTCTCAGTGTACCCCAAAACGCTCTCTATCCCTCAGGTACCAAAAGGCCCAATTTCTCTTCCCTCAGTGTAACCCCAAAAACCCCAGCTCTCTATCCTCAGTGTCCACAACCCAACTTTTCTACCTCGTGTAACACAAGCCCCTCTCTATACCTCAGTGTAAAACCAACCCCAACACTTCTACCTTAGTGTACACACATCCCCAAACCCCTACTCAGTGTCAACAACCCCAACTCCCCTTACCTCAGTGTAACAAGCCCAACCTCTCTACCTCGTGTACACACAAGCCCAGCTCCTATCCCCGGGTGTACAAAAGCCAACTCTTCTACCCAGGTACACACAACCCCAACTCTCCTCCTCAGGTAACACAAGCCCAACTCTCTCTACCTCAGGCCCCAAAACCCACTCTCTATACTTCGTGTCACACAAGCCCCCCTCTTTTACCCCGTGTACACAAAAAGCCCACTCTCTCTCCCTCAGTGTACACACAACCAGTTTATACCCAGTGTACACACAACCCAACTCCTCAAACCTAGTGTACAACAAGCCCAAACTTCTCTCCTCAGTGTCACACAAGCCCCAACTCCTTACCTCAGTTACCACAACCCCAGTCTCTTTACCTCATGTACACCCCGTGAGGCATAAAATTCTTGAAATTAAATTTTAAAAATTATGATTGTGTGCGTGCGTGTGTGGTGGTGTGTGTGTGTGTGTGTGTGTGTGTTTTGTGTGTGTGTTGGTGTGTGTGGTGTGGTGTGTGCGTGTTTTGTGTGTGTGTGTGTGGTGTGGTGGGTGTGCATGGTGTGTTGTGTGTGGGTGTTGTGTGTGTGTGTGTGTGTGTGTGTGTGTGTGGTGTGGGGTTGTGTGCGTGTGTGGTGTGTGCGTGTGTGTGTGTGTTGGTGTGTGTGTGTGTGCGTGTACTCACCTAGCTGTGCTCCCCTAGTTGAGGTTGGGGGGGTCGGTCCGAGTCCTGGCCCCGCCTCTTCACTGATCGCTACTAGGTCACTCTCCCTGAACCGTGAGTTTTATCATACCTCTGCTTAAAGCTATGTATGGATCCTGCCTCCACTACATCGCTTCCCAAACTTTTCCCACTTACTGACTACTCTGTGGCTGAAGAAATACTTCCTAACTTCCCTGTGTTTTCATCTGAGTCTTCAATTTCCCCAACTGTGTCCCTTGTTACTGTGTCCAATCTCTGGAACATCCTGTGTTTGTCCACCTAGTCAATTCCTCTCAGTTTTTGTATGTCGTTATCATGTCCCCCTATCTCTCCTGTCCTCCAGTGTCGTCAGGTTGATTTCCCTTAACCTCTCCTCGTAGGACATTCCCTTTAGCTCTGGGACTAGTCTTGTTGCAAACCTTTGCACTTTCTCTAGTTTCTTTACATGTTGGCTAGGTGTTGGTTCCATACTGGTGCCGCATACTCCAATATGGGCGTAACGTACACGGGGGAACAGGGTCCTGAACGATTCCTTATTAAGATGTCGGAATGCTGTTCTGAGGTTTGCTAGGCGCCCATATGCTGCAGCAGTTTTTTGGTTGATGAGCGCTTCAGGGTTTTGCCTGGTGTTATACTCACCCCAAGATCTTTTCCTTGAGTGATGTTTGTAGTCTCTGGCCCCTAGACTGTACTCCGTCTGCGGTCTTCTTTGCCCTTCCAATCTCATGACTTTGCACTTGGTGGGATTGAACTCCAGGAGCCAATTGCTGGACCAGGTCTGCAGCCTGTCCAGATCCCCTTTTTAGTTCTGCCCGGGGCTTCGATCGAGTGAATTCTTCTCATCAACTTCACGTCCTCTGCAAACGAGACACCTCAGAGTCTATTCCTTCCGTCATGGGCGTTCACAAATACCAGAAAACAGCAAATGGTCCTAGGGACTGACCCCCGTGGGACCCGCTGGTCACGGTGCCCACTCTGACCTCGCCCCGTACCATGACTCGCTGCTGTCTTCCTGACAAGTATTCCCTGATCCATTGTAGTGCCTTCCCTGTTATCTCTGCTTGGTCCTCCAGTTTTTTGCACCAATCTTTGTGTGGAAAACTGTGTCAAACGCCTTCTTGCAGTCCAAGAATATGCAATCCACCCACCCCTCTCTCTTGTTTACTGCTGTCACCATGTCATAGAACTTCAGTAGGTTTGTGACACAGGATTTCCCGTCCCTGAAACCATGTTGGGCTGCTGTTGATGAGATCATTCCTTTCAGGTGTTCCACCACTTCTTCTCCTGATAATCTTCTCCATGATTTTTCATGCTATACATGTCAGTGACACTGGTTTTGTAGTTTAATGTTCATGTCTGTCTCCTTTTTTAAAGATTGGGACACATTTGCTGTCTTCCATGCCTCAGGCAATCTCCCTGTTTCGATAGATGTATTGAATATTGTTGTTAGGGGTACACATAGCGCCTCTGCTCCCTCTCTCAATACCCATGGGGAGATGTTATTGGCACCATTGCCTTTGAGGTATCTAGCTCACTCAGAAGCCTCTTCACTTCTTCCTCGGTTGTGTGCACTGTGTCCAGCACATGGTGGTGTGCCCCACCTCTCCGTCTTTCTGGAGCCCTTCTGTCTCCTCTGTGAACACTTCTTTGAATCTCTTGTTGAGTTCCTCACATACTTCACGGTCATTTCTTGTTGTCTCTCCTCCTTCCTTCCTTAGCCTGATTACCTGGTCCTTGACTGTTGTTTTCCTCCTGATGTGGCTGTACAACAGTTTCGGGTCAGATTTGGCTTTCGCTGTGTGTGTGTGTGTGTGTGTGTGTATGCGTGTGTGTGCTCACCTAATTGTGGTTGCAGGGGTCGAGACTCAGCTCCTGGCCCCGCCTCTTCACTGATCGCTACTAAGTCCTCTCTCTCTGCTTCCAGAGCTTTGTCATACCTCGTCTTAAAGCTATGTATGGTTCCTGCCTCCACTACATCACTTTCTAGGCTATTCCACTTCCTGACTACTTTATGACTGAAGAATTATTTCCTAACATCTTCAGCTTCCAATTGTGACCCCTTGTTTCTGTGTCCCTTCTCTGGAACATCCTGTCTTTGTCCACCTAGTCTATTCCGCGCAGTATTTTACATGTCGCTATCATGTCTCCCCTGACCCTCCTGTCCTCCAGTGTCGTTAGGCCGATTTCCCTTAACCTTTCTTCATAGGACATTCCCCTTAGCTCTGGAACTAGCCTTGTCGCAAACCTTTGCACTTTATCTAGTTTCTTGATGTGCTTTATCAAGTGCGTTTTCCAAACAGGTGCTGCATACTCCAGTATTGGCCTGACGTACACGGTGTACAGTGTCTTGAACGAGTTCTTGCTAAGGTATCGGAACGCTGTTCTCAGGTTTGCCAGGTGTGTGCATTTGTGTGTGTGTGCGCCCACGCGCGTGTGTGTTGTGTGTGGTACTCACCTAATTGTGGTAATAGGGATCGAATCATAGTATAGTACTTGCCTAGTTGTGGTTACAGGGGTCGAGTCACAGCTCCTGGTCCTAACTCTTAACTGGCCGCTACTAGGTCACTCTTCCTGCTCCATGAGCTTAATCGTACCTCTTCTTAAAGCTATGTATAGTTTCTGCCTCCACTACATTCTTTGTGACTGAAAAAAATAACTTCCTAACATCCCTCTGGTTCATCTGTGTCTTCAACTTCCAACTGTGACCCCTTGTTCCCGTGTCCCAAACTCTGGAACATTCTGTCTCTGTCCACCTTATCTCTCCTGTCCTCCAGTGTATTCAGGTCGATTTAGTGCTTGCGTGCGTGCGTGTGTGTGTGTGTGTGTGTGTGTGTGTGTGTGTGTGTTTTGTGTGTGTGTGTGTGTGTGTGTGTGTGTGTGTGTGTGTGTGCGTGTGTGTGTTGTGTGTGTATGTGTGTGTGTGTATGTGTGCATGTGTGTGTGTGAGTGTGGTGTGTGTGTGTGTGTGTGTGTGTGTGTGTGTGTGTGTGTGTGTGTGTGTGTGTGTGTGTTGTGTGTGTGTATGTGTGTATGTGTGGTGTGTACGTACGTATGTACGTATGTACGTATACACACTTCCGAATGTTTCTATATATTTGTATTTATGTACATTCTTGTGTGTATGTGTCTGTGTATATCTCATATGTAGTGTACAGATAAATTATCTGTGCTTATATATACATACTATATGTGTATAGTATATATGTTTTACTATATATGTTTACGTGTGCATTATCTATAGTGTGCGTACATACGCTCGTGTGCATATGCATGAGTGTGCTTATGTATGCTTGAGTGCGTATATATGTACGGGCTGAAAACAAGTCTTTCAGTTAGATTTTACCTCTGAAGTGGCTAGTTAAGTGCTCATCCCTGTCTATCCAGTGGACGGAAGAGCTAAAAAAATATGATTACATAAAAGGCCAAGGAACTAGGCCTCACGCCATTCAACATAACTTGTACCTTGTCCCTGTACCTTGTACCTGTCCCTTGTACCTTGTACCTGTACCTTGTACCTGTACCTTGTACCTGTACCTTGTACCTTGTACCTGTACCTTGTACCTGTACCTTGTACCTGTACCTTGTACCTTGTACCTGTACCTTGTACCTGTACCTTGACATATTGCATAAATTATTACATTAGTCTTTATATTCTGCAATAAGAGGATAATGAAGCACATATTTTACATGTAATTTCATTATAATCTGTGTGTCTGTCAAACTGCCAGACTTGCGTGTAACTAAGCTTAAGCTGGCAGTGTGGACAGTCAGTCTGTCCACACAGCAAATTGCTCCATATTATATCGAGGGACAGTATATAACTGACTTCACCAATGAGCATGTTGTTAGTCATCACGGCAGTGCATTCAGTGATAATATAACATAAGTAATGATCAAGGAGTCAGGTTCGCTGCCATAATATAATATACTAATAATATACGGTGTCTAAAATACTTGTGTTACCGGGGTTATTCTCCGCTTTATATCATGGTAATCATCAGACTGATATTACTGAAACTCGTAAATTATTCTCCCATCAGAAGACTCATAGTAAACCATAGTATTGTAAAGACACATATTTTAAATTAATATTAATGTTATTATTTGTTATCGGTTTCAGAAAATAAAATAACGGTTACAAAACGGACAAAGGTAATTGCGAAATATTTGACATACTGAGTTAATATATTTTAAATGTCTGTTAATTTTTTCTGTTAGGTAAACTTAATGTTTTAGTTGTCCAGAGTAGTTTATTACTCTAAAACTATTAATAAAGTTATAAATTAGAGGATACAACGCCAACTAAAATACTGAATCTTCCTCTAAGTAATATTCATTAACGTTGAAAGTTTGAAGCTCTCTGAAAGACGTATTCTCCACATATACGGAATCCAGTGATTCAAAGTTTTTGACTGTGTATATTGATAATAATGCACTGGCATAGTCTAAACCTGAAGGGTATCATCCATCTTATAAAATGTATCAGTTATAATGGTTTAAATCCGATCGGTAGAGGCATCCTCTAGCTATTAAATGCAAACCAATATCACAATTTGTTAATAATATTAGTCCACTGAGACTTATGCAGCACAATAACTATATAAACCTTTCTTTCAGCAAAACAATCAGACCCCAAAGTTTAAAGCAGACCAGTCGAGTCATTCTCTAGTTATGGCACCGAATCCAGGATTCCACGTTCTGTGTTTTTTTAGCTACTCTGGGACACTACCATATTTGTTCCCACACAACCAAAACTTGTAAGTTATTTTCCTCATAAGATGCATCAGCTGTTAACAACCTAAGATGTTCAGAGGAAGTCAAGATATATCACTGGAAAAACAAATACCGGTGACTAGTTAATTTACATATATGTTACTACGTATGACATGCGTAACAGTAGTTGTGTGTGTTTGTACCTAAATAAACTTAATTAAACCGTATAACGGCGGGCTTGAACCTGTAGTCAGAGTCGTAAACTCCAGACCAACGCGTTTGCCACTAGGCCAGCTGGCTACAATAAGATTCATTCAACTAGGTATAGCTCAAGTCTAGCTCAAGTTCCCACAAAGCCGTCATCATGACGGTTTTGAGGGGACTTGAGCTAGAGTTCGTCACGGCCAAGCTGGCGGGAGACTCGTCTGTAAAAATTTGCATTTGTGGTCACAGTGGTGCCTGTGCTAACCTTCCTATGGTGTATAAATATACCTATACACTCTCGTAGTAATCCTTCAGGTAGGATACTCCAGTAGTGAAAGCCTGAAGCCGAGATCCGTGAATGATGTATTTAACATTGACCAGACGACACCTGCGAATGCTCATATTTCCATGAACCTTTTCCTAGTTATAATAAACCAGCGTTGAAAATTTAAAATCGATCGGATAAACCATTCTCAACTTATAAACCAAAAATATGGAGATGGAGAAAGAAAAAAAATCAGGCAATCGCTTTCAGATACCTCTTCGAGGATACCTATTTACTACAACATTATTACGAGAGTACCTAACACGAGTACTTAAGAACACTTAAGAGTACCACAGGTACTAGTAACTCCAGTAGAAACAACACAACAATATTTATATGAGCACTAAAGGCACTGCTAACACGAGTACTTAATATCACAACAATGTTTATAAAAGTACCGAAGATACATCTAAAAACGAGTACTTATCAACACAACATTTTCTTCTAAGATTACTTATGGAATTGGTATCATGAGTATTTGACAACAGAACAGTGTTTGTAAGTGTATTGAAGGTCCTGCTAACACAATACTTGACCAAAACATTGTTTATAAGAGCACTGTGGTATTAAACAACACTGCACTAACAATCCCTCGCCAGGGTAAACAAAATCTGGTCATATGTTTAATTAACATTGCAGTTTAACAAATACCATTCCGGCACACACTACGATCTGGAAAATATTGATATGGAAAAGCCCCACACAAAATAATTACACACATATATATAAATGTAAACAAACAGATACATACATACATACATACATACATACATACATACATACATACATACAACATACTTTACATACATACATAGTATATTAATACATACATACATTACATAGATACATACATACCTACGTACATTACATAATTACATACATACAACATAAACATATATACATACATTACATACATACATACATTACATACATACATACAAACATACATACATACATACAACATACATACATACATCATACATACTTGTCAATTAGCAAAAACTTATTTAAAATTAAGACCTTTCTAAAATTTTCTTTTATACGTTTAAATATATATTTTTTTCATTTATGTTTACGTAAAAAAATAATAATTTTTGTACCAAAAGAACCTTAGAAAACTTCCCTAACCTTATTATAACAAGCGCAATTAAATTTAGCCTAACCCAACTAAATATATTTCAGAAAACTTTACAGTAATTTAATGATAAACAAACACAATGAAATATATTTTTTCGTGAGATTCAGAATGATTTACAAAATTATTTGGGAGACACAATTTTTCGCATGCTTTATTCAGCAAGAAGAGCGTTACTATTTAAGCCAAAATCACAAGATTTAACCCATTCGGCACGATATATATAATATATATATATATATATATATATATAATTATATATATATATATATATATATATATATATATATATATATATATATATATATATAATATATGTCGTGCCGAATATGTAAAACTGGTCAATTAGCAAGAATCTTTTAAAAATTTAAACCCTTTCTAAATTTTTCTCTTATACGTTTAAAGATATATTTTTTCATTAATGTTAATGTAAAAATTTTTAATTTTTGCACCAAAAGGAACTTAGAAACTTACCTAACCTTATTACAGCAAGAACAATTTATTTAGCCTAACCCAACTAAATATATTTTAGATTTGTTTACAATAATTTAATACTAAAAAACACAATCAAATATATTTTTTTCGTTAGGTTCAAATGAAATTTTGGCGAAATTATTGCATACACAAATTTCACTGTCCTATATGGCAAGATGAGCGTTGCTATTTAAGCCAAGATGGCAAGTTTCTGTCTATTCGGCACGACAAAACTAAAAACCCCAAACGTGTCTCTGCAATGGAAACATCATGTTGTTTTTGCTATCTGTCCGAGAGGGGAAAAAAGGAAATGCAGAAAATTCTGCAAGCTAAGAAACTGTCCAATTCTAAGAAGAACACTCTCGAGGCACCTCCAACAATGCCCAAACTTCCTTCCCAGCTTTGCCTGGATCTAGTGGGACTCCTCAGGGGTCTTCCCCCTGGGTTTCCCAATGTTTGGAATTCTGCCCCTCTTGGAGTGCCCCAATCTAACCCTCACCATTACTATCCCAGATAATGTCAAGGTTATTATGGCCCAGCCTTCTCATAACAAGAAGTATGTACCATACTGTACTTCTAACAAACAAGCCTAAGTCATCCCTTGTCCAGGGATCACCCACCTCGCATACCCAGGTTGTCAACTCCCCTCAACCTGATGAATCAATACCTGACCCTAACGATGCCCCAGAGATTGATGCTTACTCTTCCGCTATTGCAGCTGATCCTGTTGAACAGGAACTTTCCCAGGGTAATTCACCTGGCCTACCAAATTTTCCCTTGGAGGCTTCACAGTCTCCCATTAACTCTCACGAGCCTCTGCTTCCTGAAACTGAGTATATCACACCTCAGTTTTCTGATGATGATCTAATGATTCTGTTAATATTACCAATTGTAGTGAAGGTGGTGACACTTTTAATACATAAGCAACTACTCCGAACTTCTCTCCTCCCCTTGACGAGTCCAGCAGGGAAAGTGTGTATACCAAACAAGACACTACTTGCAGACGTTCAGACCGCAGTACACGTGCGAAGTGCAAGAAATAATGAGGATTACAAATTTTCAACTTAATGTTCAACATTTCTTTAATAACCGTTACCTCCTTGAGGCTGAACTACATAATTACAATCCCGATGTTATACTCTTGAATGAGACAGCTGCAAGAGTTGATCAACATATTAAATTACGTGGTTACTCTACTGTGGAGGAATCAAGAGGACCCTATAGTGGCGTAGCCATCTTACTTAAATTAGGCTCTGCATTTAAAAATATTCATGTTGATGAAGATAACATTTTTGCAATAGAAATGACGACGTCTCATGGCCAACTAGTGATAGGAACTGGATATTTTCCCCCGAGACAACAATATATATAATCAATTCCTCTACATAGGATATTAAGCAGAAATATTCCAACAATTATAGCGGGAGATTTTAATGCTCATCACCTGCCTCTTTAACTGTGGAGTTGGTAATCCACTGGGTGACTTGAAAGGAAAACAACTATTTAATATTATGACAGCCAGAAACTTGTCATTTCAAGGCCCATTCTTTAAATCGTAGATTGGTCCTCATCCAGATATAGTCCTGACAAACAGAGGCTGTGACCTCTTTCATTGTCGTATCTCTCCTGGTGGAAACGTAGGATCTGACCATATCCCTGTTATAATACAACTACAAACTTCTCCATTTAGAATACCTGTACCTCCTAAACCCAGTCTCAACACCCTAGGATTTGACCCCTTCAGGGCATTTCTGGGTGACGAGGAAATTGTGTCTTTGGAAAAGCTACCTTCCACTGCAATTGGCGACGCGATCAGGTCCTTCACAATCGAATAATTGATGCTACTAATGCAACCTGTCATTAGCTTCCACAAAGATTACCAACAATATAAACCTACGAGGGAAATTAGAGACCTTTGGAAAAATTTTCAAAAACATCTT
>NW_026470737.1:0-11646 GCF_026875155.1 Cherax quadricarinatus | reverse complement strand
CAACCATGATCACTACTGCCGCCCCCACCCACACCATACACTCACTCCCCAAACCACCCATCCCAGCCCCCCCACTGATGCCACCATCCTCCACCTGCCCACTCACTGCCACCACCCCCCACCCCATGACCTCACTCCACCACCACCCACCACCATGCAACCCACTGTCACCACCACCCACATCTAGAAAAACCCCTGCCACCACCACCCACCACCAGACCACCCACGCCCCCACCAACCACCAAAATGACCTCCCACGGGCCACCTCCACCCACCACCATGACCAACCACTGCAACCACCACCCACCACCAAGACCTCCGACTGCCACCACCACTCACCACCATGACCTCCCCACTGCACCACCACCCACCACCATGACCACCCACTACCACCACCACCCACCACAATGACCACCCACTGCCACCACCAACCCACAGCCATGACCACTCACTGCCACCACCACCCACCACCATGACCTCCCACTGGCACCACCATCCACCACCATGACAACCCACTGCCACCAAAACCACCACCATGACCACCCACTGCCACCACCAACCACCACCATGACCACCCACTGCCACCACCACTCACCAATATGACCTCCCACTGCCACTCCACCCACCATATGACCACCCACTGCCGCCACCACCCACTGCCATGACCACCAACTGCAACCTCCACCCACCACCATGACCTCCACTGCCGTCACCACCTACCACCATGACCACCACTGCCACCACCACCCACCACCATGACCTTCCACTGCCAGCACCACCAACCACCATGACCCACCCACTACCACCACCACTCACCACTATGACCACCCACTGCACCTCCACCCACCACCATGATCACCCACTGCCACCACCACCCACCACCATGACCACCCACTGCCACCACCACTCACCACCATGACCACCCACTGCACCTCTACCCAACACCATGACCTTCCATTGCCACCACCAACCCACGACCATGACCACCCACGCCACCACCACCCACCGCCATGACCACCCACTGCCACCACATCCCACCACCACCACTGCCACCACCACTGCCACCACCACCCATTGTTACAAAAAAACGCGATTCTGAAAGCTTAGAGATCTCCAGTGAATACTAGAAAAGACTGCACTTCTAGCATCCAGCCTGTTTCATTGTTTTCGTAACAAGTAATCAGTATCCTTGTCCAATTATCCATTAGAATTCAGTATGATTCAATAGTGCTTCAGGATTACAACTGGTATGCTACTAACTAGAGAAATTAAAATTTAATAAATTTATTAAGTCTAGATGTATATTATCAAATTAAATTAAATTAAATTAATCACAGTAATCAAAATAATATCACTTCTCTCGAGTACAATATTATTGTGCTGATAGTACATATCACATTTTTAATTCTGAAGTACCGTCTTGTACATTAACATTTAATAAGATATTACAAATATGTACAAGTATGTTTGTGTGTATGTGTGTAAGTGCTCTAAGTAGTTCGCTAGGTCTCACGACTCGACTAGACTTAAACAAATGACTGACAAAGTCCTCAAATAAACTAACTTCTTGACCAACTGGCAATCAGAACAGTCTGCTTGAACAACAAAAAGAATGCTAAACCCAATAGCAATATAACAAGCAACTGTGACAATCAAGAACAAGGAGATAATATAATGACACTAAGTAGGGACCGTCTGCAGATCCTCCACAAAAGTCACAAACCTCCCATACTACTGAACCTAAGTTCAGCATAAGAAAATCCCCGACTGTGATAATACACAGATACCAATACAAGTTAGGTCAGAATGTACAGCTCAGGACCTGAGTTGCTCAGAGTGTCTATGTTACACCCTTTTGTTCATTTTCTTCTTATTATCACAATGGTATACTATTACATGTTATTTTTGCTATTTCACTTAATATTATATTCAGGAGTAATTCCATTAGTAGCTAAAATGGATTTACTCGACTTTATAATATTATCTGGTCGTATTACTTAGCTTTGTATTTAGGTAGGTCATTTAATTAGTGTCAACTGCTGGTGACCTGGCCAAGCACCAGTAGGTGTTTTGAGCTGCTCGACCCCTGCTCCGACCGAAGCAAAATGGGCTGGTAAAGCCTCACAGAGTTCAGTTCTTACCTTCCTCGCCTCTCGTGAGGGAAGCTCCCTGATTCCTGGATTTAAACTTCTGGTTCCACATGAGGTTCCCTAGTGACCCTCCAGTACCTCGGACGGTATCTGACAGAAACGTCTCAGACGAAGTGTGTTGCTGTTTTGGAGATGCTGGTGATTGTCCCTAGCTCTGCTAGGAGTGAATTTAAGCAGTATTGGTTCAAAGAGGACGGTGAAAAAGTCATGGGAGACAGACTCGCCTCAAAATTCCTTTAAGTGTAAAATATTCCTAATCTCACTTAGTATATCATGAAAGTTGAATGAGAGTGAATTATTATTGAAGTGTTACGTCTTCTGTCTCATTTGTAGCTCAGAAACAGAACCCGGGCAGTCTAAACGCGCCACAAGCGATAATTACAGTAGTTAGACAATCAAGACTTGAACTGAGCACATATGTTACATCCTACCTAACCAAAGGAAGCTAAGTCAAATAACAATATAAAAGCAATACATTTGCGATTTAGGTATTATCGCAAATTTTAAGCAATATAAAATTATATGTAAAGGTTAATAATTTTATTTTTATATACATAATAATCATTGCAACCCATTCGGGGGTTGCAAACACCCCCCCCAACACGACAAACGGTCGCACTAGAGTTGCATTAATGTCTTTCACATTATTACTGATTACTCATGATACTTTAATAAAAAATGTAATATAAACATTAATCAGAATCACTCTTTGTGTCAAGCACTTCTAAAAATTTCACAGCATCTATACAAAAAAGATTTTGCCCCTAGTACTAGGGCAGTACACTTATTGTATCTCTGCATACTCTTGGTTATGTTACATCAGTGTATAGACAGGATAGCATAGACAAGCATAATAGTCTTGTGCTATAGACTGGAGACAGCATTCCACTCTTAAGTAGTGGTTTTGGAATGCTATGCAGTATGGACATCTGAGTATGAAACAGCTTAAGGTGTGTAGTGAGGGGAAGGGGTCTTCGGCAGGACAGTGTTCCGTCACACAGTACATCGCCCACACTACACTACCCACTCAACACTCAGCTTCTGTCTCCTCCTCATACACATCGCTACTGTGAATATATAAATATAATAATTAGACATGAGTATACATAGTTAATATGGGCTGGAATTGAATTTGACATAGCAAGTAATAAAAGGTATTTGGGCATTAAAATTACATTAAATTAATTTAACTGATAATTATTAAGGACCTGACAGAGCGTCAGCAATTACATTACAATGACCACTTATGTGTTTTATACTAATAAAATAAGGTTGGATTCTGAGGGCCTACCTCATGATCCTAGCATTTTTACTTTTCATAGTGTTAATATAAGTGAGTGGATTGTGGTGTGAAAAAACGTTATTTTTAAATGGGGAAGTGCCCAAATACACGTCAAAATGTTCCAAGGACACCACAAGAGTAGAGGCTCTTCTCAATAGTGGCATAATTTTTCTGGTGTCGTTTAAGTTTAGATGAATAGTAACATATAGGATGGAGAATGTCAGTGGATGTTGACTGTTGGAGCAGCACAGCACCCACTTTATAAACCACTCGCATCTATATGTAAAAAGGGAAGAAATTTAAATTAGGGCTCAACACTGGAGCAGAGGAAAGCAGATTTTTCAACCTTCTGAACAAATCTGAACAACCACTAGTCCAGATGAACTGAACTTTGCTACTAATGAACACAGTGAGAGGTGTAGGTGGAGGTGTGTGGGCTGGCTTGCCTGTCACTTGCACACGTGGGCAACGTTGCACATGAATCGCTACTGTTTCCTTCATCTTTGGCCAAGTAAAATGTTTTGCCAGTTTACCGAGTGTCTTCTTGACGCCCAAATGTCCTCCTATGGGACTATTGTGAGCAAAATCAATGGCTTGTTCACGAAATGTAACTGGTAACACTAAGAGATGCTTGACTGTGGTGGAAACACTATTTTTTTTTATATTTTATTTAAAACAGTTCATACAATATACATAGATAGTTATGTATATAAATGTGATATAAATATATATAAAAAGAGGCATTATCAGTGGCTCTGTTCCGGCCCACTAAGTAACACTATTCGTATTGATTCTGATATGCACCTAACTACATAACTAAACACACTACTGCAAAAAACACAGTGCTTCCATTACTGTTTTTTTCATAATGTAAAAGGGACACAAAGCACTTACAATACTAGTGCCCCCCTCCCTCCCCCCAAAACATTTACGTTATTGTTATTATTATACTCAGAAAGTTGCGCAAAACCACAAGGGGTGAACATGTACTTTAACAGTTTTATATACTCCATACATTCTCATTTTTAGTTTAAAACATTGCAATGCATTAATAAATAAAGAAGCCTTGCAGGTCCTCCACAGAAAAAATGAATTTTACATTTTTCGCAATAGACTTACACGTTATCTATGAGCTGGACATGAAAAAATCCCTCTTTCCTATGTTTTTTTAATCCTTTTTTACTAAATTCAAGATTACAAAAAAAATTATGCTTTTTATCATTAAAATATATTACAATATGCATGAAAATTTTAATTATACTTATCATAAAAATTTACTAAAGAATTAATACAAATAATTAACTGCTATATATATTGAAACACACATGCTATTACATGTGGTTAAGATTCCCATGAAATTTGGACTTCCATACTTCCCCCCCTTTTTCCCACAATGAAAAAAAAAAAAAAAAAAAAAAAATAACACAAACACTAGACTCCAAAACATTTTAAAACTATTCAAAAACTTTTAAAATACTAACAACTATTACACTTCATGACAATATATAAATAATAACACAACTTTACTATAGTGAAGAATGCCAATAATATGAGAACTGTACACTGGATATTGAAACACACCTGTATTAAAATATACCAAGAATGTATATTATTAAAACACGTATTGTCATGTTCAAACAAATTCTAGATGTTTATTGACATGTTTAGAGCATTTCAGACTTGCTCTTTCACACACTATAGTTGATAATACAACATTATAGCCCCTAATCGAATTGATAAGCCGCCTCTTGCTTTTCAGGAAAACATGCTTAATAATCATGATATTCTATATCCACATAATTTATTTTTCCCTCCCCCCTTTTACAGAGACCAGTTGCCCAGCCATTACAACACTAAATCGCGCAACCCTCTCACAGTCATACTCTATACGATACCGGAAATATCTATAAGCCCATCTAAGTCCATACTAACCTCATTTATACACTTTGTTTTATAGAAATGTCCTGCTAAAGCCCTTGTTTCGTTCCCCCCCCCCACCTCCCTCTTTGCCCAAAGATATTTAGATATAATCTGCCACAAATACATGATGGCCCTCCTCACACTATCTCCCACTCCCTCTATATCCAAATCAGTGCCCTTAATACTACTTTAATCTACTCCCACCCACCATATCCAACACTCTGCGAAACCTTTGACGTGCCCTCTCGATATGCTTGCAGAAATACACCCCCATGATATGCTGTTTCCCCCACACACAAAACACAACATTGAGACTGCAAAAAATTTTCCCCTCTGATACAGTCGTACTTTAGTTGGCAAAATCCATGTAAAAACCTTACATAGTTTCCCTCACCCTTGACTTCACCCGTAACTTACTGAAGTCCCCCCCAGATTCATGTCCCAATTTTTATAATGGAAAAACAGTCTCCCCTTCCCAAAACCTCTTGACACCTTACCAACCTCCCCAAAACACCAACGCCGTTACATTTTCCAGATTTCTTACTTGTAATAAGTATCTCAACATACTCATACACTCCTCTAAGTCCCTACCCCCCACCACCGCCTCACATCTTCCCTCACATCCCTCACTCCGACACCACGTTCCCCATCCAATCTCAGATAAAAAATGCTTCAGTACATGCTCTTCAGTCTGCTACCAAAGGAATTAAAACCTTAAACCCCCCTTTGCCAGCGGTGTCATTTAAACCGTTTGCCCAGCCAATGACAACCATTCCCCATATAAAATTCAGAATTTTCCTTTTCATATTTTCCCCCAAAGGGGTAAACAAATTAAATTAGAAAAAATTTTTTAAATTGACTTTTTTTAAAAAATTTTTTTAAAAACCTTTTTCCCTAAATTTTAAATTTGTCTCAGTTCGCTGTTGTCAAACTACAAATTTTCTGCTCAATTTCCGCCCCAATTTTTTATTCCCTCCCCCCCGCCCCAATCCAGTTTTTCGACCCCTTTTCACCTCGTTGAAAATTTTTAAACTTGTCAACCCCGGGGGTTTTTTTTTAAGAAAAAATTTGTTTCCTTTTAAATTTTTTTTATTTTTAAAATTTTGGGAAAAAAACAAAAAAAATGTAAGACTTAATTATTTTTGACGTTTTTTTTTTTTAAAGTGTGGTGTACAAAAGGCCCCAGTTAAAGGGTTGTTTTAAACAGAATTATTTTGCGGTTGACGGGGGGCGAATAAACATGGGGGGGGGGGGGCCCATGTTAATTAGTCCTCAGACTGTTGGGGGTTTGGAAGATTTTTGCCTTTTCGATTTCTTGAACCTTTAAAACGTAAATTACTTTTTCACTTTACTGAGTTTTGTAAAAACCTAAATTTGGGCCTTTAAAAGCCGACCTAAGTACGGGAGAAGGGGGCCTAGTGAACAATTAGAGAGGGAGTTTTTGTCTTTTAGGGGGAACGGAGGGGCCCACTTGGTTATTTTAAAATGATTTTGGGGAGTCGAAAAAGATGCATTGGGGGAGCTTTCTTTGTTGTTCAAGCAATGTTGGGGTTGCCAGTCGTCAAAAATTAGTTTATTATGGACTTTGTCATCATTTGTTTAAGTCTATCGATTTGTGAGACATACGAACTACTTAGACATTACATGCAACACAAACTTATTTGACATATTTGTAATATCTTATTAAATTTTAATGTCCCCAACGTATTAAAAATTTAATAAATGATATGTGCTTTCAGCACAATAATATTGAAGCCCGAAGTTTGTTTATTTTGATTGCTTGTTTAATTTAAATTTGATAATATACCCTAACAAAAAATTTTAATTTTTTTTTAAATTTTCTCAGTTAGTACCTACCATTTAAAACCCTAAGCACTTTGAATAATACTGAATTTTAAGGGGATAATTGGACAAGGTACTGACAAAATTGTTAAAAAACCCCCAGTAACAGCGGATTAGAAGGGCACCCTTTCAAATTCTCTGAGATCTCTAAGCTTTTAAAATCGCGTTTTTGTAACAAATGGGGCCCCCCAGATGCTCTTGATCCAAGGTTTTGGGAAAAATTGTCCAGTTTGACTACAAAAACCCTTTTGATCAAACCTTTGAGTATTTTCCAATCGAAGTTTTTGGGTTTTATCTTGTACAACATCCCAGGTGATGATGTACCACAGCCCTTTTGACCCAAAGGGAAGGGAAATACTTTTAGAGTTCTAGCTCAAGGACAACCAACACAAAAATTCCTATTGGGTTATATTTCCCATAATTCTCCTCGTATAAAATTTATTTTTGGATGTATGCCAAAGTAAAACATTAATTATACTCTGATTTTGTCTGATTAAGACTTTAAAACTTCAGAGGGTTTTGGGCATAGCCAAAACCCGGGTGGACGTATAACAGGAATTACCCGCAAAAACTGTCAGACATTAAAAAAAAATTTTTTCCTGCTCAACAGAATGTCCTGATTATGATTCAATTCAAAAGTTTTAGTGTCACAATTAGGAAGTATACTCTTTTTGATGAAGCAATGAAAGAGTAACTAAGCAAAGTGAGCCTAGGTCGACCTATTTGATCGTTCTTGCTAAACCCCTTTCCCTCACTGACACTTTAACAGATAAGCTGGTATGACAGCCCCGCTAGAAACAGTGTTACTACACCTGTTCATTTTATACAACCCAAATCTAGCTCTCTAAGACGGCTGGCTAAGTGTCCGACCTAAGGACCGTCCAACCACTTTAAATTTTTCCCTACCCCCATTCCCAAACTGGTCCTACCTCAAAAACAGTTTGAGAGTTTGAATCCCTAAATTTTTTTGCAGACCACAAATAAGGCAAAGGGGAAATTTGAACGAAAAAATTTTTCCAAAGAGAAAAATGTTCGCGGGGAAAAAACAGACTGAAGATCACAGGAAAACTTTTAAAATGGCAAAAAGCTACATCTAGGTTCCTAAGTTTTTTGAAAGTACTTAGACACATATTTTTTGTTTGAGAACCAGCTGTGCAGAAAGCCCCCGTAAGCACTGGGCAACATTGTTGCATACGCTTTGACGGGGAAAAGCTCAAAACCCTTTCTGCGCTTTTCCATTTGCCAAGTACATTGTTATACGCTGTCAAACAAACAATTCTAGAACTATAACTTTTTACCTTAAGTTATCAAAAAGCATTTCGTACTTACAACCGACAAGATCAACTTGTGTAAGTTTGCCGTGAGAAAAAAGTGGATTTGAGAGAGGGCTAGAGCGCTAAAAGTAACAACTTGACACCTTGTTTTAGTTGTTACTACAAGAAGATTTTAACAACTGTATGCCTGCACATACAAAATATCGATGATCAAACAACCCCAATATTCTGGAAACTGCAGCATAGCAGACAAATTTCAAGATTTCTACAAACTTTTCGTACTAAAAAACAAAGAAACAAGGGAACTAAAATTTTCCGGGAATTTGGGAACCAAATCACTGATCATTGCCGGCCGATGTACCTGCTACTGTAACTTTTTCGTACCTTTACAGGAAAACCACAACCGAATCTCTCTGTGGCTAAGAGAAATCGATAACAAAAAAAAAAAAGTTAAAATTTCCTATTGAACAAAAAGGGCAACAAAAGAGTATTGCTAAATTAGAAAGAGATACGAGAACAGTCGTGCGGGGGCACCCCCCCACAAGTCGTTCCTCTTTCCCACAACAAGGCACCAAAAACCTAGCAATTTCCCCTTATCCCCACTGTTTTAGATAATTTACTCAGATTGAGACTAGCGTCAAAAGAACTACAAAAAATTCGTTCGCGATGAGTCCTTACTTTTCGAGAGATAAAAAAAGGGGTTTTACGAATCACCAAAAGAAAAATTTCTTCAGAGACACGGCAGTTATCTCACTTTTTAAGAAAGATGTCGCCCATAACTACGTACCCCATTCAAGATAGAGATTTTAGAAGCCATGGGGGGGTTATAAAAGGCCCCCGAAAATTTAATGAAACAACTATTTTTTTCTGGTATATTTCGGGGTATATCCCTGGGTATTCCCCTCAGGTCATGGACTTTATAGGGCGAACCTTCATGCTAGTAAAATTTTAAAAAACCACTTGGATTGATAATAACACTGAGAAATTATGCCATTTAAGCTTTAGAGAGAAACCTATTTTATTTCCCCTCACGCAAATTTCTAAGCATGTCAAAATTTAAAACCATCCTTTTCTCCTGTTTTTTTAGTTTTAGACAAGATTTGGGGGGAATAGTTGTTTTGAGCCTGCGCCCCGATCATTAACACTGACTCACCCCCGGCCAACAACCTAGTCAGACACACCTACCTTTAAATTTCTACTCAGAATTAATCAAAGGTCAGTTTGTTTATCATCACTGGGAAAACTGGAGAAATTTTAAACAGTTACGAATGAACAAAGGTCTCGATAATTGTTCTATTACATAAAGGTGTACGTGGAAAAAATACATGAATTTTTCCTGATATGTTTCCACCCCAAACAAATCTAGTTGTGTTACCAGTTACTTTCGTGAACAAGCCATTGTTTTTCCACAAATCCCATAGGGGACATTTGGGTGTCAAAAAGACACTCGTAAACTGGCAAAACATTTTACTTGCCCCAAAATGAAGGGAAAAAGAGCTTCAGGCACTTGCCACGGGGTTTAAGTGACAGGGAAACCACGCACCACCTCCACCTACACCTCTCACAGACTTTAGTAGCAAATTCATTTTAAAGGGCTAGAAGTTTTAGACCGTTTTAAAAGGTTTAAGCCTTCTACCTCTGCTCCTGTGTTGAAGATCCTAATTCAATCTTCCCCCTTTTTTTTACATATAGATCGGTGGGATGCAGTGGGGACTGTCCTCCAACAGTCAACATCCCTGATATTTTCCATCCTATATGTTACTATTCACAAGCTTTTTAACGACACCAAAAAAATTTTCCACATTGAGAAAAGGCCTAGCTCTTGTGGGGGTCCTTGGGAAAATTTTGACGTGATTTGGGCACTTCCCCTTTAAAAATTAACGTTTTTTTAGACCACAAACCACTCACCTACAGGGGTTTTAAAAACACGTAAGCAAACCATAACAATTTATTAAAAAGTTTCGGTCCTGGGAAACCCTTATCACTTCTAAAATACAAGTAGAAAGACATTAAAAAATAGGCGAGAGTGAGATGTGACCACGTACCTGGGAATGTCATAAGAACATAAAATGGGGGAACACGTAGAAGGCCTACGGCCCATGCGAGGCAGGGAACATAAATCACTGACTCCTTGTTTTTGGGTTGGTGCGCTTTAAATCATGTATGCCCCAAAGTTTTTTTAAAATTTTAGTTCCAGTGTTTTCGTTTTATGTGTCGGGGGACGGGATTTTGAGGGTTCTAGCACCCTCGGCGTCGAGGGCTGGTTTGGGGAGAAAATTTTTGCCCGTTCCAGTTTATCAAATCCCCCTGGGGCTCTGTGGAGGACACAGGGATACCCTTTCATCGCTCTGTTAGAGGATTTCGATCCTTTAGGCGGGCTGCAAGATCCTGCCTGTCTCGCCACATATTTCTTGGACAGAACCCAGGGGGGTAGGTAGCACCGCGTTTGCTTACGTGTCTTTTTTAAACCAAATTTTTCGGATTTATTACCAAAGGTTTTTACCACCCCACAAAAACACATAAAAGAAAAAATGCTAGGGCATGAGGGGGGGCCCCCAAATCCAACCTATCTATTAGTAAAAACACATAATGGGCTTTTAAGTAATTGCGATGCTCTGTCACCCTTAAAATTACATTACATAAATTAACGTAATTTATGCCCCAAAAACCTTTTTTTACTTCTATGTCAAATTCAGTAAAGTAACTTAATCCCTCCACCCATATTAAAATGTAACTCATGCATGCTATTTTTAATTTAAATATTTACATATTTTGTTAAGGAACATAACTGAGGTTAGTGGGGAGTGTGGTGCGGGGTTACTGCATATGCAACACGTCCTGTCGCAGACCCTCCCCCTCATACACAAAATAAGCTTTTTCATACTCAGATTTTTATCTCCCGCATTTCCCCAACCCACTTTAAAAAGTGGAATCAGTCTCCTCTACTATACGACCCAACTCCCCCTTTTCACGCTATCCTGTCTCTACCTGGTATATAACCCGAGTATCAGAATACAACTGGTACTGCCCATACTAGGGGGAATCCAGGACGACCTGGAAATTGTAGAGGTGCTTGCACAAGAGAGACTATTTTATTTTATTAAAAAAGTATGAAGGTAAACATAAAAATGGAAAAACTTACTGCTTACTTACTTAAAAAACAATAAAGCAACTCCTG
>NW_026470736.1:0-11152 GCF_026875155.1 Cherax quadricarinatus | reverse complement strand
CCATTCATCATTTTCCCCCTACAGCTCATCACTATTCAGCATTCTCCCTCATACCAGCCCTCACTCCCCTCATATCCCCACTCACACCTCCGTCTGTACACCATCTCTTACCTTTTAAACTCAGGGGTCCGGGATGGACGGTCATGGGGTGGCACTCAGGGGAATGTCCTGCTGCAGGGACGGGAGCAGGGAGAGGGGAGAAGAGAAAGGGGCGCTGGGAGGGGGCCGCAGGGAGGGGGCCGCAGGGAGGGCGATGGCAGGGAGGGCGATGGCAGGGAGGGCGATGGCAGGGAGGGGGATGGCAGGGAGGGAGGCGCGTGAGTGTCATGGATAATTGGATTGGTCTAGTCTGTATCCAGTTTGTTTTTATAATTGACAGGTGACACTTGACTTATGACAGCTTGACAGGTGGGAGGGGAGGGGTGCTAGGAAGGGAGGGGTGCTAGGAAGGAGGGGTGCTAGGAAGGGAGGGGTGCTAGGAAGGGAGGGGTGCTTGGAAGGGAGGGGTGCTGGAAGGGAGGGGTGCTAGGGAGGGTGCTGGAAGGGAGGGGTGCTTGGAAGGAAGGGGGTGTAGGAAGGGAGGGGTTCTAGGAAGGAGGGGTGCTAGGAAGGGAGGGGTTCTTGGAAGGAAGGGGTGCTAGGAAGGGAGGAGTGCTAGGAAGGGAGGGGGGGTGCTAGGAAGGGAGGGGGGGTGCTAGGAAGGGGTGCATGGAAGGGAGGGGTCTTGGAAGGAAGGGGTGCTAGGAAGGGAGGGGTTCTAGGAAGGGAGGGGTGCTTGGAAGGGAGGGGTGCTAGGAAGGGAGGGGTGCTTGGAAGGGAGGGGTTCTTGGAAGGAAGGGGTGCTAGGAAGGGAGGGATGCTAGGAAGGGAAGAGTGCTAGGAAGGGAGGGTGCTAGGAAGGGAGGGGTGCTAGGAAGGGAGGGGTGCTAGGAAGGGAGGGGTGCTAGGGAGGGGTGCATGGAAGGGAGGGGTGCTAGGAAGGGAGGGGTTCTAGGAAGGGGGGTGCTGGGAAAGGGAGGGGTTCTAGGAAGGGAGGGGTTCTAGGAAGGGAGGGGTGCTTGGAAGGAAGGGGTGCTAGGAAGGGAGGGGTTCTAGGAAGGAGGGGGTGCTAGGAAGGGAGGGATTCTTGGAAGGAAGGGGTGCTAGGAAGGGAGGGGTGCTAGGAAGGGGGGTGTGTAGGAAGGGAGGGGTTGCTAGGAAGGGAGGGGTGCTAGGAAGGGGGGTGCTAGGAAGGGAGGGGGTGCTTGGAAGGGAGGGGTTCTTGGAAGGAAGGGGTGCTAGGAAGGGGGGGTGCTAGGAAGGGAGGGGTGGGGGTGCTTGGAAGGGAGGAGTGCTAGGAAGGGAGGGGTTCTTGGAAGGAAGGAGGGGTGCTAGGAAGGGAGGGGTGCTAGGAAGGGGGGGTGCTAGGAAGGGAGGGGTGCTTGGAAGGGAGGGGTTCTTGGAAAGGGAGGGGTGCTTGGAAGGGAGGAGTCCTAGGAAGGGAGGGGTTCTTGGAAGGAAGAGGTGCTAGGAAGGGAGGGATGCTGGAAGGGAGAAGTGTTAGGAAGGGAGGGGTTCTTGGAAGGAAGGAGTGCTAGTGAAGGGAGGGGTGCTAGGAAGGGGGGTTGCTAGGAAGGGAGGGGTGCTAGAAAGGGGGGATGCTAGGAAGGGAGGGGTGCTTGGAAGGGAGGAGTGCTAGGAAGGGAGGGGTTCTTGGAAGGAAGGGGTGCTAGGAAGGGAGGGGTGCTAGGAAGGGGGGTGCTAGGAAGGGAGGGGTGCTTGGAGGGAGGGGTTCTTGGAAGGAAGGGTGCTAGGAAGGGAGGGATGCTAGGAAGGGAAGGGGGTGCTAGGAAGGGAGGGGTGCTAGGAAGGGAGGAGTGCTTGGAAGGGATGGGTTCTTGGAAGGAAGGAGTGCTAGGAAGGGAGGGGTGCTGGGAAGGGAGGGGTGCTGGGAAGTGAGGGATGCTGGGAAGGGAGGGGTGCTGGGAAGGGAGGGGCGCTAGGAAGGGAGGGGTGCGCTGGAAAGGAAGGGGTGCTGGGAAGGGAGGGGTGCTGGGAATGGAGGGGTGCTGGGAAGGGAGGATTGCTAGGAAGGGAGGGGTGCTGGGAAGTGAGGGATGCTGGGAAGGGAGGGGTGCTGGGAAGGGAGGGGTGCAGGGAAGGGAGGGTGCTGGAAGGAAGGGCGCTAGGAAGGGAGGGGTGCTGGAAAGGGAGGGTGCTGGGAAGGGAGGGGTGCTGGGATGGGAGGGGTGCTAGGAAGGGAGGGTGCTTGAAATGGAGGGGTGCTAGGAAGGGAGGGGTGCTGGAAAGGGAGGGGTGCTGGGAAGGGTCGGGTGCTGGAAAGGGAGGGGTGCTGGGAAGGGAGGGGTGCTAGGAAGGGAGGGGTGCTGGGAAGGGAGGGGTGCTGGGAAGGGAGGGGTGCTAGGAAGGGAGGGTGCTTGAAAATGGAGGGGTGCTAGGAAGGGAGGGGTGCTGGAAAGGGAGGGGTGCTGGAAGGGTCGGGTGCTGGAAAGGGGAGTGGTGCTAGGAAGGGAGGGGGCTGGGAAGGGAGGGGTGCTGGGATGGGAGGGTGCTAGGGGGTGCTGAAATGGAGGGGTGCTAGGAAGGGAGGGTGCTTGGAAGGGAGGGGTGCTTGGAAGGGAGGGGTGCTGGGAAAGGAGGGGTGCTGGGAAAGTAGAGTGCTGGGAAAGGAGGGGTGCTGGGAAAGGAGGGGTGCTGGGAAAGTAGAGTGCTGGGAAAGGAGGGGTGCTGGGAAAGAAGGGGTGCTGGGAAAGGAGGGGTGCTGGAAAGGAGGGGTGCTGGGAAAGGAGGGGTGCTGGGAAAGGAGGGGTGCTGGAAAGGAGGGGTGCTGGAAAGGAGGGGTGCTGGGAAAGGAGGGGTGCTGGGAAAGGAGGGTGCTGGGAAAGGAGGGGTGCTGGGAAAGGAGGGGTGCTGGGAAAGGAGGGTGCTGGGAAAGGAGGGTGCTGGGAAAGGAGGGGTGCTGGGAAAGGGGGGTGCTGGGAAAGGAGGGTGCTGGGAAAGGAGGGTGCTGGGAAAGGAGGGGTGCTGGGAAAGGAGGGTGCTGGGAAAGGAGGGGTGCTGGGAAAGGAGGGGTGCTGGGAAAGGAGGGGCTGTGGGAAAGGAGGGTGCTGGGAAAGGGGGTGCTGGGAAAGGAGGGGTGCTGGGGAAAGGAGGGTGCTGGGAAAGGAGGGGTGCTGGGAAAGGAGGGGTGCTGGGAAAGGAGGGTGCTGGGAAAGGAGGGGTGCTGGGAAAGGAGGGGTGCTGGGAAAGGAGGGGTGCTGGGAAAGGAGGGTGCTGGGAAAGGAGGGGTGCTGGGAAAGGAGGGGTGCTGGGGAAAGGAGGGTACTGGAAAAGGAGGGGTGCTGGGAAAGGAGGGGTGCTGGGAAAGGAGGGGTGCTGGGAAAGGAGGGTGTGCTGGGAAAGGAGGGGTGCTGGGAAAGGAGGGGTGCTGGGAAAGGAGGGTACTGGAAAAGGAGGGGTGCTGGAAAGAAGGGGTGCTGGGAAAGGAGGGTGCTGGGAAAGGAGGGTGTGGGATAAGGAGGGGTGCTGGGAAAGGAGGGTACTGGAAAGGAGGGGTGCTGGGAAAGGAGGGGTGCTGGGAAAGGAGGGGTGCTGGGAAAGGAGGGGTGCTGGGAAAGGAGGGGTGCTGGGAAAGGAGGGGTGTGGGAAAGGAGGGGTGCTGGGAAAGGAGGGGTGCTGGGAAAGGAGGGGTGCTGGGAAAGGAGGGGTGCTGGGAAAGGAGGGTGCTGGGAAAGGAGGGTGCTGGGAAAGGAAGTGCTGGGAAAGGAGGGGTGCTGGGAAAGGAGGGGTGCTGGGAAAGGAGGGGTGCTGGGAAAGGAGGGGTGCTGGGAAAGGAGGGGTGCTGGGAAAGGAGGGGTGCTGGGGAAAGGAGGGGTGCTGGGAAAGGAGGGGTGCTGGGAAAGGAGGGGTGCTGGGAAAGGAGGGGTGCTGGGAAAGGAGGGGTGCTGGGAAAGGAGGGTGCTGGGAAAGGAGGGTGCTGGGAAAGGAGGGGTGCTGGGAAAGGAGGGTGCTGGGAAAGGAGGGGTGCTGGGAAAGGAGGGGTGCTGGGAAAGGAGGGTGCTGGGAAAGGAGGGGTGCTGGGAAAGGAGGGGTGCTGGGAAAGGAGGGTACTGGAAAGGAGGGGTGCTGGGAAAGGAGGGGTGTGGGAAGGAGGGTGCTGGGAAAGGAGGGGTGCTGGGAAAGGAGGGGTGCTGGGAAAGGAGGGGGTGCTGGGAAAGGAGGGGTGCTGGGAAAGGAGGGTACTGGAAAAGGAGGGGTGCTGGGAAAGGAGGGGTGCTGGGAAAGGGGGGTGCTGGGAAAGGAGGGGTGCTGGGAAAGGAGGGGTGTGGGAAAGGAGGGGTGCTGGGAAAGGGGTGAGAGAGGAGGAATAGGAAGGGGAGGAAGATAGTATAAAAAGTGCAGATGTAATAGGAAAGGAAGAGATGGAGAAGGACAGTAATTAAGAAAGGGAAGAACGAAGAAGAAGCAAAAGGAGAGGAAAGAGGAAGTGGGAAAAGGAAGAGGGAAGAAGATGGGGAGCAAAATGAAGGAAAATTGAAGTAGTGCAGGAAGAAGTATAGAAGCAACAGAATAAAGAGGAAGGGAGAAGAGAGAGAGAAACGAGGAAGAGAAAAGAAGACGAACTGATGAGGAGAGAAAAGAGAATAGTAAGAAGAAGAGAGAAGAAGGGAAGGAAGGTACAAGAAGAAGCAGAGAATAAGAGGAAACACGAAGTAGAACTTAGAAAGATGTAGGCAGAGAAAGATGAGTGGAAGGGCTGGAGTTTTGAGACTCTATGACCGCGGGTTCAATCCCGGCCGGGGGTATGGTTTAAGGGGAAATAGAAGAGGAGAAAAAAACTGATAAACAGACTAGGTTGATTTTTTCTAATTCCACCTTAAATGTGATTGATAAAGTTAATATATCGATCTTATGTGGTTAGTACTCACTATGTGGTTAGTACTCGCTATGTGGTTAGTACTCGCTGTGTGGTTAGTACTCGCTATGTGGTTAGTACTCGCTATGTGGTTAGTACTCGCTATGTAGGTTAGTACTCGCTAGTGTGGTTTAGTACTCGCTATGTGGTTAGTACTCGCTATGTGGTTAGTACTTGCTATGTGGTTAGTACTCGCTATGTGGTTAGTATTCGTGTGGTAGTACTCGCTATGTGGTTAGTACTCGCTATGTGGTTAGTACTCGCTATGTGGTTAGTACTCGCTATGTGGTTAGTACTCGCTATGTGGTTAGTACTTGCTATGTGGTTAGTACTCGCTATGTGGTTAGTATTCGCTAGTGTGGTTAGTACTCGCTATGTGGTTAGTACTGCTATGTGGTTAGTATCTTGCTATGTGGTTAGTACTCGCTATGTGGTTAGTACTCGCTTGTGGTTAGTACTCGCTATGTGGTTAGTACTCGCTATGTGGTTAGTACTCGCTATGTGGTTAGTACTCGCTATGTGGTTAGTACTTGCTATGTGGTTAGTACTCGCTATGTGGTTAGTACTCGCTATGTGGTTAGTACTCGCTATGAGGTTAGTACTCACTATGTGGTTAGTACTCGCT
This sequence comes from Cherax quadricarinatus, assembly GCF_026875155.1. Taxonomy (NCBI): domain Eukaryota; kingdom Metazoa; phylum Arthropoda; class Malacostraca; order Decapoda; family Parastacidae; genus Cherax; species Cherax quadricarinatus. The sequence goes on along the minus strand of NW_026470736.1, from coordinate 5,612 downwards.
ATGAGGTTAGTACTCACTATGTGGTTAGTACTTGCTATGTGGTTAGTACTCGCTATGTGGTTAGTACTCGCTATGTGGTTAGTACTCGCTATGTGGTTAGTACTCGCTATGTGGTTAGTACTCACTATGTGGTTAGTACTCGCTATGTGGTTAGTACTCGCTATGTGGTTAGTACTCGCTATGTGGTTAGTACTTACTATGTGGTTAGTACTCACTATGTGGTTAGTACTCATTATATTTGTTTAGTACTTGCTATGTGGTTAGTACTCACTATGTGGTTAGTACTCGCTATGTGGTTAGTACTCGCTATGTGGTTAGTACTCACTATGTGGTTAGTACTCGCTATGTGGTTAGTACTCGCTGTATGGTTAGTACTCGCTATGTGGTTAGTACTCGCTATGTGGTTAGTACTCGCTATGTGGTTAGTACTCACTATGTGGTTAGTACTCGCTATGTGGTTAGTACTCGCTATGTGGTTAGTATTCGCTATGTGGTTAGTACTCACTATGTGGTTAGTACTCGCTGTGTGGTTAGTACTCGCTATGTGGTTAGTACTCGCTATGTGGTTAGTACTCGCTATGTGGTTAGTACTCGCTATGTGGTTAGTACTCGCTGTATGGTTAGTACTCGCTATGTGGTTAGTACTCACTATGTGGTTAGTACTCGCTATGTTGTTAGTACTCGCTGTATGGTTAGTACTCGCTATGTGGTTAGTACTCGCTATGTGGTTAGTACTCGCTATGTGGTTAGTACTCGCTATGTGGTTAGTACTCGCTGTGTGGTTAGTACTCGCTATGTGGTTAGTACTCGCTGTTGGTTAGTACTCGCTATGTGGTTAGTACCTCGCTATGTGGTTAGTACTCGCTATGTGGTTAGTACTCGCTATGTGGTTTAGTACTCGCTGTATGGTTAGTACTGCTATGTGGTTAGTACTCGCTGGGGTGGTTAGTACTCGCTATGTGGTTATTACTCGCTATGTGGTTAGTACTCGCTATGGGGTTTTAGTACTCGCTATGTGGTTAGTACTCACTATGTGGTTAGTACTCGCTATGTGGTTAGTACTCGCTATGTGGTTAGTACTCGCTATGTGGTTAGTACTCGCTATGTGGTTAGTACTCGCTATGTGGTTAGTACTCGCTGTGTGGTTAGTACTCGCTATGTGGTTAGTACTCGCTGTATGGTTAGTACTCGCTATGTGGTTAGTACTCGCTATGTGGTTAGTACTCGCTATGTGGTTAGTACTCGCTATGTGGTTAGTACTCGCTGTATGGTTAGTACTCGCTATGTGGTTAGTACTCGCTGTGTGGTTAGTACTCGCTATGTGGTTATTACTCGCTATGTGGTTAGTACTCGCTATGTGGTTAGTACTCGCTATGTGGTTAGTACTCACTATGTGGTTAGTACTCGCTATGTGGTTAGTACTCGCTATGTGGTTAGTACTCGCTATGTGGTTAGTACTCGCTATGTGGTTAGTACTCGCTATGTGGTTAGTACTCGCTGTGTGGTTAGTACTCACTTTATTTGTTTAGTACTTGCTATGTGGTAAGTACTCACTATGTGGTTAGTACTCACTATATATGGTTAGTACTTGCTATGTGGTTAGTACTCACTATGTGGTTAGTACTCACTATATATGGTTAGTACTTGCTATGTGGTAAGTACTCACTATGTGGTTAGTACTCACTATATATATGGTTAGTACTTGCTATGTGGTTAGTACTCACTATATATGGTTAGTACTCGCTATGTGGTTAGTAATCGCTATGTGGTTAGTACTCGCTCTGTGGTTAGTACTCGCTATGTGGTTAGTACTCGCTATGTGGTTAGTACTCGCTATGTGGTTAGTACTCACTATGTGGTTAGTACTCGCTGTGTGGTTAGTACTCGCTATGTGGTTAGTACTCAATATGTGGTTAGTACTCACTATATATGGTTAGTACTCGCTATGTGGCTAGTACTCGCTATGTGGTTAGTACTCGCTATGTGGTTACTACTCACTATATATGGCTAGTACTCGCTATGTGGTTAGTACTCACTATATATGGTTACTACTCGCTATGTGGTTAGTACTCACTATGTGGTTACTCACTATATATGGTTAGTACTCGCTATGCGGTTAATACTCACTATATATGGTCAGTACTCGCTATGTGGTTAGTACTCGCTATGTGATTAGTACTCACTATGTGGCTAGTACTTACTATGATACGTGGTTAGTACTTACTATGTAATTAGTACTCGCTATATGTGGTTACTACTCACCATGTAGTTAGTACTCGCTACATTATGTGATTAGTACTCAGTATACAGTTAGTACTCGCTATGATACGTGGTTAGTACTCACTATGTAGTTAGTACTTACTAACACGCGGTTAGTACTCACTGATACATGGTTAGTACTCACTATGATATGTTGTTAGTACTCACTTTGTGGTTAGTACTCACTATGGTACGTGGTTAGTACTCACTATGGTACGTGGTTAGTACTCACTATGTGGTTAGTACTCACTGATACGTGGTTAGTACAATGTGGTTAGTACTCACTGATGCGTGGTAAGCACTCACTATGATACTTGCTTAGTACTCGCTGTGATACGTAGTTAGTACTCACTATGTGGTTAGTACTTGCTATGTGGTTAGTACTGGTTATATGTCGTTAGTACTCACTATGATACACGGTTAGTACTTACTATGTAGTTAGTACTCACTATGATACACGGTTAGTACTTACTATGTAGTTAGTACTCACTATGATGCACGGTTAGTACTTACTATGTAGTTAGTACTCACTATGATACACGGTTAGTACTTACTATGTAGTTAGTACTCACTATGATACACGGTTGGTACTCACTTTATTTGTTTAGTACTTGCTATGTGGTAAGTACTCACTATGTGGTTAGTACTCACTATGTGGTTAGTACTCACTATATATGGTTAGTACTTGCTATGTGGTTAGTACTATGTGGTTATTACTCACTATATATGGTTAGTACTCACTATGTGGTTAGTACTCACTATGTGGTTAGTACTCACTATATATGGTTAGTACTCGCTATGTGGTTAGTACTCGCTATGTGGTTAGTACTCGCTATGTGGTTAGTACTCGCTATGTGGTTAGTACTCACTATATATGGTTAGTACTCGTTATGTGGTTAGTACTCACTATGTGGTTAGTACTCGCTATGTGGTTAGTACTCACTATATTTGGTTAGTACTCGCTATGTGGCTAGTACTCGCTATGTGGTTAGTACTCACTATGTGGTTAGTACTCACTATATATGGTTAGTACTCGCTATGCGGTTAATACTCACTATATATGGTTAGTACTCGCTATGTGGTTAGTACTCGCTATGTGATTAGTACTCACTATGTGGTTAGTACTTACTATGATACGTGGTTAGTACTTACTATGTAGCTAGCACTCGCTATATGTGGTTACTACTCACCATGTAGTTAGTACTCGCTACATTATGTGGTTAGTACTCAGTATACAGTTAGTACTCACTATGATACGTGGTTAGTACTCACTATGTGGTTAGTACTTACTAATACGCGGTTAGTACTCACTGATACATGGTTAGTACTCACTATGATATGTTGTTAGTACTCACTTTGTGGTTAGTACTCACTATGGTACGTGGTTAGTACTCACTGATACGTGGTTAGTACAATGTGGTTAGTACTCACTGATGCGTGGTAAGCACTCACTATGATACTTGCTTAGTACTCGCTGTGATACATAGTTAGTACTCACTATGTGGTTAGTACTTGCTATGTGGTTAGTACTGGTTATATGTCGTTAGTACTCACTATGATACACGGTTAGTACTTACTATGTAGTTAGTACTCACTATGATACACGGTTAGTACTTACTATGTAGTTAGTACTCACTATGATACACGGTTAGTACTTACTATGTAGTTAGTACTCACTATGATACACGGTTAGTACTATGTAGTTAGTACTCACTATGATACACGGTTAGTACTTACAATGTAGTTAGTACTCACTATGATACACGGTTAGTACTTACTATGTAGTTAGTACTCACTATGATTCATGGTTAGTACTCACTATGATTCATGGTTAGTACTTACTATGTAGTTAGTACTCACTATGATTCACGGTTAGTACTTACTATGTAGTTAGTACTCGCTATATGTGATTAGTGCTCACTGTATATGGTTAGTACTTGTTATGATGTGGTTGGTACTCATTATGTGGTTAGTACTCACTATATATGGCTAGTACTCACTATATGTGGTTGGTATTCACTATGCTATGTGGTTGGTACACACTATGATATGCGGTTGGTATTCATTATAATATGCGGTTGGTACTCAATATATGTGGTTGGTACTCGCTCTGACACCACCAGAAACTTTCTTATACCACCATAGACGCCCTGACACCACCAGTGATGCTCTGACACCACCAGTGATGCTCTGACACCACCAGTGATGCTCTGACACCACCAGTGATGCTCTGACACCATAAATGATGCTCTGACACCATAAGTGATGCTCTGACACCATAAGTGATGCTCTGACACCATAAGTGATGCTCTGACACCATAAGTGATGCTCTGACAACAATTATATTCTGATACCACTAGTGATGCCCAGACTCTGCCACCAATGATGCGCTGACACCGCAACCAGTGATGCTCTGACATCGTCACAAGTGATGTTCTGACACCAGAACCAGTGATACTCTGACAACACCACTAATGAAGCTCTGACAGCATCAGTGATGCCCTGACGCCTCCAGTGATGATCCGACACCACAAGTGATGGCTTGACACCACCAGACCATCACTTGTGGTGTCAGCGTATCACTGGTGCTGACAGTGCCTGGTACCACCAGTGATGCTCTGACACCAGTGATGCTCTGACACCAGGAGTACTGCTCTGACGCCACCAACGGTGATGATCTGACACCACCAACGGTGATGATCTGACACCACCAACGGTGATGCTGTGACAAAACCACCACCTGTGATACTCTGACACCACCACCATCTGTGATACTCTGACACCACGACCACCTGTGATACCCTGACACCACCACCATCTGTGATACTCTGACAACACCACCACCTGTGATACTCTGACAACACCACCATCTGTGATACTCTGGCACCACGACCTGTGATACCCTGACAACACCACCATCTGTGATACTCTGACAACACCACCACCTGTGATACTCTGACAACACCACCACCTGTGATACGTTGACAACACTACCAATGATGCTCTGACAACATCACCAGTGATATTCTGACAATACCATCAGTGATTCTCTGACAACACAACCAGTGATACTCTGACAACACCAAAAGTGATACTCAGACAACACCATAAGTGATACTCTGACACCACCACCAGCGATACTCTCGCAACACAACCAGTGATACTCTGACAACACCACCAGTGATACTCTGACAACACAACCAGTGATACTCTGACAACACAACCAGTGATACTCTGACAACACAACCAGTGATACTCTGACAACACAACCAGTGATACTCTGACAACACAACCAGTGATATCTCTGGACAACAACAACCAGTGATACTCCGACAACACCATAAGTGTACCTG
>NW_026470735.1:0-10583 GCF_026875155.1 Cherax quadricarinatus | reverse complement strand
GTCTGCCAAACCCTTTTTCCCCTTTCATAGGGAGTGATTTTCGTGGTAAATCTGGTACAACCCCTCTAGGTTTTTTCCAAGTGTTTATAATAAAAAAGCGCAAAACCTAAAAGGGGTCAACACCCATTTCCAAGTTAAAAATCATTATCTCTCCCCCTTTGTTCAGGGATACGGGTTTTGAGGAACTCAAGCGCTCCCAGTATAAGATGTTTTATGCATTTTTGGGGCTGTAAAGGTTTCCTGTACATTTTCTAGGTAAGCAATTTCCCCTCCCTTTGATCACTATTATAACATGGGGGACGCTAAAATGTAGGTTATACAGCGCACTGGGGGGGAGGGAAAAGTATTCAGGCTCAATTCAGGAAGCAAAGCACAGATCCATTCCCTAGCAAGAGCCCCCTTCCCCACATAAAGGGAACCTCCTTTTGGGGGATACCTCCCTTTAAAAGGGGTGCTTTTAGTGGCAAATTTTCAGCCTAGATAGAGCAAGTCCCCTAAAGGTAATGGGCTTTGTACCCTATTTTTAAAGGGTTTCTTATCCATCCGTCATTTTTCTCAGAGTTGATAAAATGTTGGGCCTTTAAAAGTGGACCTCTGCTTACATCTCAGGTCTTTACTTTATTTTCTTGTTCAGTGTGATTAAATTTGTTTTATTTTCCCGATATAGTTTTAATTTCCCCTCACTTTTTTCATAAAAGGCTATTTAAACTTCTATCATTAAATTTCATATTGTTTTTTGGGGCCCTTTAAAGATTTGGATGATGTCTGCCGGGAGTCTTGCTGTTTTTTAAATGGGGAAACACTGTCATGCAAATTTGGGTTTTGCAAAGGGAAGACCGGTGCTGTGGCTGACATCCTGTCTATGTCGATAGGGGATAAAAACAAGATGGGAGGAGTACTGTCCTTGTGGAACAGAGTTTTTCACGTAGCTCCTGGGGATTTTACTCTGTTGACTATATTTTTTTGCTTCTATTGTTAGGAAATTATAATCATAACCAAACTTTTCCTTTTATTCCTTTACCCTTTTTGGGCTATTACATCAGGCACATTTTTAAAAAGGCTTTTGCAAATTTTTTTATTAATAAAGAAGAAAGGCTTTTGCAAAGTCTGGTTTACTACATCCCCTTTTTTGCCCTGTTTTCTAGAGCATCCAACCTTGTCATAGGGGTCCAGATTGATACAGACAGGGGAAACCCCCTGCTCAAACCCCTTTTTGCCCTGGGTATCTAGCGTGTGGGATCTTGTTTCTTAGAACCCTTTCAAAGATTTTTATGATATGGGTTTTTTGGCTTTTGGCCCTTTTTTTTGCTTTACTCCCCCTTTGTAAAGGGGGCTATTCTGTTTTTTTAGCATTTTTGGGATGCCCCTTCAATACTCCCTTCCATAGGACGTTAAAGCACATGAAAAGGGGTTTCTTGCTTTTTAAAAACACAGAATCAAAAATTAATTATAATTATAATCATGGGGAGGGTAAAACCCCTTTCCCTTTTTGACGAAACGACTTATTCATCCTCACCCTAATCTTCCACCCTCAACACCATTGTTAACGAGGAGCTGATCAAAAATGACTTGGAAAAAAGCCAAAAAACTTAAGCTTTAACACTGACAAAACCTACTAATTTTGTTTGGGAGAAGCAGGAGATGCCCAAATTAAATTTAAATCGACAAACTCTAATTGCCAAATAATGGGGCAAATTTCCTAGGCCATTCCCCGACAAAACCGAATTTTAGCCCCTATCCAACACATAACCCAAAAAAATACCAAAATGGTGGGGATCCTCTCCGAACGATACTACGTGCCGCAAAAAGCCTTCTCACACATACCCCTCACTTATTTACCATACCCATCTAGCTATTTGTGCTTGGGGGGTCACTGCAAAAACCACCAAAAACCAAAATAACCCAACAAAAAGCTGCAGTAAAAATAAACACAAAATCCCCCCCTGCAACCCCCCCCCCCCTTTACAGATCAAACTTACCCCTTTCGTACATCCACACTTACTCTTTTCAATCACATTTCGGACCCTTTAAAATTTCCCTATTAAACCCTTTACCAAAGCTTTTTTGATAGTTTTTTACAGAACCCATAGGCATAACACCAGACACAAACTCTCATGACATTCCCCGTGTCCGAAACCCAACAAAAATTAAATTTATTTAAAAGGCCCTAAATCTGGAACACTCTACCTGAAACTCAGAACTGCAGAACTTCAACACCTTCAAAACTACCATTAAAAAAAAACTTATCCCCCTAACACCCCTAAACTAATTACACAAATACCCCGGGTGGTTCCCCTTAACTCCACCCCCCATTTGACCAAAAAACAGAAATATCAACTCAATCTTAAAATAAAAATCCTAACTAGCCCTAAGTTGGTGTGATACCCAATACTGAAAAAGTATTGTCCCAAAAAACAGAAGATTCACTTTGCAAAACTCAAAAACTTTATTTGTCACTTAGCCAAATACCAACCTACCTCAAAATTTGAATATTTAAATTTAAAAATTAATCAAGTCTCCCCAAATCCCTAGCCATGCAGGTGTTCTATGCCCCCCCTTTGAATTATTTTAACATTAACCACCAATCCCAAAATTCTGTAAACTCAGCATTGTAATCCTTAGAAAATAAATTGAATTTGAATGGGATTATACAGCGCTGGGGGGGGTGAAAGGTTTAGGCTCAATTCGGGGAACTGGGCAAGCCAATTTCCTAATCAAGACCCCTCCCAGCACAAGGAACCCCCTTTTGAGGAGAAAAATTCCCACAAGACTGAGCCTGGGCAGGTGCAGGGGCATTGCATTTACACCTTTTTGAAGTTATCTGGTTCCATATCGATGGGTTTTGAATCTACCAAATTTTTTTTAGTCGCTCAAACAAAATTCACTGGGTTTGGGCTCGCTAAAACAAGTCTATTGGGCTTTTGTAGCCACCCAATTTCCCTTTCTGTTTATCTGTGTAGGACCCTCTCATCTAAAAGGGGCCGAATATGAATGTTGTTTTGACTTATTTTGCAAAGAAAAGAATATTTTGGGTTTCTTTCAATTCATTTTTTCTTTTATTCTTCCCGCAAATTTTTGACCCACAAGATTCCTTAGTTTTTTTATGTTTGCATTCTCTGATGGTGTCTCCCTTCGTATTCAGTAAAATTGCCTCTTTTAGCCCAACGTTATTCTTCACCTTCACCTGCATAGGAAGCACCTCTTTTCTATTTTATCTCTTTCCTTTTCCTCAAAGGGAAAATTTCCTTAGCATACCCCGTGCCCAAGTTAATTTTTTAGAAAAGGTTTGGTCCATTTGCTTTTGATATCTTTACATTTATATCTTTTTGGACCTGTTACTTGGTCCCACGTTTTTAATTTTTTATTTTAAATAAATTTGGTGAAGGTTCCTTCATGCGACACTTTTTTTGGGCTGGGGGTCGTGCATTATGTCTGAACCTCATTATGTTGTGATTGAGTATATTGGTCTTTAAATTTTCCATCAAATATTGTTAGTGAAGAGGGTCAGTGTATTCTCCAGTCTTTGGCTTTTATTACATATTTGTTTTTGATGTAAATTTGGCACGATTTTTAAAACTCATGGTACAGTTTTCATCTAGCTGCCCCCTAGGTTATCTTACTCAGCTATTGCAAATTTTTCCCATTTAAGTGCCTTAGGTAAATCCCCCAAGAGAAAGATTTTTTGGGGCAGGAGCGGAAGATTTTCCTGGACTTGGGTCTATTTTAAAAAGCATTCCGGGAAATTGGGGGGGAAGTTGCACCCAGAGGCGTATACAACCACAAGACTGGGTTTTTGGTTCCGATTTTTTATGCTAAAACACACATTGAGGCATTTAGTATTTCCCCAAGCATATCAGGACTTGGATGTACAGGTCAACCCCCTTTTCCCCTTTTGCCTGTTACTCTGTCACATCTGTAAGGGTTTTAACCCCGGGTCCAATTTTTTATTGTCAAGTATCATTTTTGGGGTCTCTGTGAATAGCATGAACATTGCTTTGACTTTGAAGGTCCAAGTCGGACCCAAACGTCGTCGTAACTCCTCTCTTCATGTGTGGGTTTGTTGGGGATTGCATTCGACTCTGAAAACAGTCCATGGGTGAAAGGGTTTTTTTTTTTTTTGCTGGTTTGGACCTTTTATATTGCAAAGATAATGTTGATTGGTGGTAGTGGGGGTCTTTTTTTCCCGGCACTTATACTGTTTTTTTGAAGTGGAGGCCCCTGCTGTAATTCCACTCCAGAAATGATCAGAGTTGGGTCATTTTTGTCATTTCCTGCCGCTTTTTTTTTTTTCCCTTTCAGGCGTGGCACCCAGGTTTTCCTAGGTTGGATGTTCTGTTTTCTTCTTTCCCTTTTGGGGGGTGTGCCTGGCAATATAAGTTTTAAGTTGTCTTTCCGAACGAATGGACACTTTTCAAGGTGGAAAATTACACGAAGGAAGGTTGCATTTTCCCGCTGTCTATGGGCACAGTTTTCTGGGGGTCCAGTCGCACCCCACTGTTTTTTTTCAGATATTCCTTGCCTGCAGAACCAAAGGGGATAGAATTGGCAAGGTTTGATTTCTGTTTGTTTTGGGATTTTCGGGGCTGCTTTCCCACGGGTGCATTTTTTCGTATCCTTAATATTTTCAGATTTGTTAACAATGAAAGGGGCATCTGGGCATTCAGTATGGACCTACAATTTTTTTCTGATGGCCTCCCGCTAGAAATTTTCTACACTGTTGTTGTAGGGATTCCTGTTTGATTTGTAAACAGTGTCCCCCAAAAAAAAACCGAGATGGAAGCTCCGGCAGTCAAAGTTAAAAGAGCTACTTCAGGGGTAGCGTCCCCCCGCCGCGGGGAGGCAGTACTACGTGTTACTCTAAAAAATATCGGGAATCTTTGGGGCTCGAGCTGTTCCAGAATGTCTCACCAATGCTGGGAAATTTCTTGAACAAAGGTTTTTGTGGTAAATACAGTACCCTGCAAAAAATGAGAGATTTTTTCAGTTGTCACAGGAATGCATTTTGGTTTAGGAGAGAGAGATTGTGAGCTGGCTAGCATTCTGTACTGGATGATGCTGCACTGTTTTGGAGCAAAAAAGGGAAATTTGCCCAAAACAGGGTAAAATCCCTTTTGCTGGTATATGATGAGAAAGATATTTGAAATGTCAATTGTAGAGTAAAAAAAATTTGTCCTTTGGTACTATGATGGGTGTTTGTAAAAAAAGGATGTTGTTTGGTCTTTTCCGTAGAATGAGAATCTCGAACAGTGTCATCAGAAGAAGGTTGTGGTCTTTTCGTACAGGAGCGGGGTGCCCCTTTTTGAGGTGGCAACGTTTGGAAAACCGTCGCACTGAGGGGGGAGAACCAGAAGCTTTGTCCAAGATTTTTGGGGAGGGCAGAGGTTAATGGGTCGGCCAACCCTCTTTTCCGAGGTGTGGGCAAAATTCATGCGAAGTACAGGGGCAGTAAAAGGTCTGGAAACAAGGCAGGGTTGTCAGAGGGGTGGCTCAGGAAGGGGCCCCAAAAGGGGAGGAGGGGGTACAGGACTGGACTCCAAAGTTAATTTCTTTTTTTCCTTTGTTTAAAAAGGGAAAAAAAAAAAAAAAACAGGTGGGGGGGGAAGCACGAAGGGACAGCTTTCGGGGGAAAGGACGCAAGTCTTCCCTTCTACCCAAGAGGAAATCTCACGCAGCCGGTAGTGCAATGGGGCAGGGAATCGGGCCATACCCTCCCCTTCAAGCCAGTAAACAGCAACCTGGATAGCAACCTCACATCACCGACCACCTTGGGGACAAAAGGGAGGTGGTTAGAAACCCACCACAAAGCATACCTCTGTCGCCACTACCCCCTGGAATCCGACAGGCACCTCCAAATACCGGTACCCCAATTTTCGGTCAAATTCTTTCCGAAGGCTGTTGAGTACCGTTACCGAACAAATTTGTTCTCATAAGAATAATTAAATTAATTAGCCTTTCAGACCCCCAAAAATTACATAAAAAAGCATTTAAAAAATGCTAGAGGGGGGAGGTGTAAAAAACCCGGGGAACCACTGAAACATCGTCACCTGGGGAGCACCTAAAGATTCCCCCCCGGTAAACCGGAGGGTTCGGGTCTCTAGGATCCAGTTTCCCGGGGGAAAACTACACTACCACCAAGGACCCCCAAAAGGGAAATGATGGACCTGGAGCCCTTCTCAGGTGAGGAACTACAACCCAAAGGAAACAACCTAAAAGGGCAGAAACGGGAAAAGGGGAAAGTGGAAGGATGGGGAGAGGAGGGGAAAAGGGGAAAGGGGTTTGGGGGAGGGTAGGGGGGGGGGTTTGGGGGGTTTAAATTTATTTTTGGTCTGGGGAAAGAAGACCAAGGGGTCTAATTCCAGCCGAATCCTTTTACTGTGCAAGGAGTTTCCCCTTGAAGAGGTTGCGGTGAAGTAGTAATCACTCTACAAAGGAAAAATCTGTCTTAAGGGAATTTGGAGACCCACCGTGAGGACAACCTTACCCTTGATGTGTTAAGATTCTTTTAATGCGGTATGCATTAAATGTTTTACATTCAGATAAGAAAATTTCATTTTGCTTACCATGCCAATTTTGTTTTCAATATTTTTACACCCCAAAAATTAAGTTTTAATTTTCTCCGCTATTTTAAATGATTTAAAAGCAATGTAGGGGCAACACAAAATTTAAATTTTGAGAAAAGCAACGAAGGCAATCAATGTTTATTTCCTCTTATTTTTTCAGGGGTTTGTGCTTTACCCACAAGTACCAAAAACAATAAAATTATTTTAAAAAGCCAGCTTTATTTTTCCCCAGGGAAAATTAAAAAATGTGAATACATTTTTCAAAAAATGTAGAGGTCATGTATGGTGTGTTATGGCAAGAGGGGAAGGTTGGAAAAATTGCCCTCCAAAAGGGTTTTGCGCAGGGAGTGACAACAACGCTTGTAAAACCCACTAACTGCACAATCACCTATATTACTTTTGAACTTTTTTCTTTACCCATCTATGTCACTTTTGCAAGTTATTTTTTTTTCAATATCTAAAATATTACTTTAAAACCCTTTGTCTAAATAAATTTTTTATAGAAATTTCTGAATTGATACAGCAGAGGATTTGTAAAAAAAAATTTTACTCATTTTATAAAAGGTAAAATTAAAAATGACCCAATCACACTACACAAAATGATTTTAACAAAGACTATGAATGAATATGTACTAACATTACTGCAAGATTATGGCCAAATTTCCTTTTAAAACCTTATTTTTTTATTCTCCTAAAATTTGACAACAACCCAAAGTATTTTTCCCTTTCTGGTATCAAGTCTTCCGTTTTATGAAAATATTTATAAATGTTTCTCACATTTTTTTTTAAAAATGTTATTTCCTATCAAACCTTTTAAAAGTTTTTTTTTTTCAAGGGAAAAGGCAGGTAATCGCAAACACCAGGAATTTCGTAAAGGGTTTTCACAGAGAACAGAAATAGCCCTTTTGATGAACTTTCACAGTTTTTTCTTCATTGACTTTTTCGCATATCCTTACATTGTAAACACAACAAAACCTCATCGGAGGGATCAAAACCCCTCTCATATACTAACATCAAGTGAGGTAATGGTTCCCTTTTTATTTTTTTTAAACATAAGTCACTAGTAAAAAATTTTGATCCTTGAAAAATAATATAAAACATGGTAAAAAGGTGTGAAGAATTAAAAAAGAATGGTTTCAGGCACGATAATAATGTGAGGGGTTCCTTACCAGGGACTTTTTGAGACCTGGGTCAGCATTGTAAAGGCGTGAGTGGGCACTTAACATGGGGTGGAGAGCCCAACACAAAGATACAATAAAGTATTTAATGTGCCAGCTATTGATTTATCATTAAATTTTTCCTTTTTCCATCAACCAATACATTATTGCTTAATCCTTTTAATACCACTGTATTTCCACAAAACCCTTCCCCCCCCGTGACAGTACTGCAGAAAAAAAAGGGGCAACCATCTGCCTTTTATCAAATTACAAATAATGATTTTAGTAATTACCGTTCGTACTACATTAAAATAAAACGCCATCTCTCACTATATATGATGAAGTCAAAAATTTTAAAAAGAGTCATTGACCATTTTTTTCTGACTGGCAAAGTGAACCAAAACACATTCAGATTTTATCAAAATTTAAAGAAAATCGTTATTTTAGACTTTAAAAAAAAATCTTTGCACCTTTTTGGAAGGCCAGATTGCTTAAAAATAAAAACATTTATCACCTTAAAAGCTTAAAAATGCTTACTGTATTAAAAAAAACAAATTTTTTTAATTTTAATAAAACTAATTGTTACCTTAACAGACGTAAATTTTTACAACACGCTAAAAAATACTTTAAAGTATTATTATACTGAGGGAACAATTTTTTCAATGAAATTTATGGAAAAAAAAATGGAAGCAGCATCGACTCGGAGGTTTTGGGTTTTAACTTAATGCTGGGGAACTACACTGAATAATTTCTATGTGCTTATAAATGATGTGTCTTGATGAATCCTTAAAACTAAATAAGAGTTGTGCATAAGAAAGTATACGAGGAGAGGCTCAGTAACAATAAAGCTCATTCACATGTGATGATATTTCTTGTTTAGCTTTCAATACTGTAGTATAATATATTTGCAAGTCAACTGTGTTCATGCCTGTGAATCTACTCATTTCTCTTTCAAGCTCTAAACACCATTTTGTAATTTAATTCAGTGATATACTGTACAAGCTCATAGTCATATATTTTTAAATTTCCAGGATTTCTGTAAAATCAATAGTTTTCCGCCATTCATCATTCCAAAAGCTCTTATCTTAAACACGTCCCTTGAGTGTTGTAATAGTGTACTGTTGTAATAGTGTGCTGCACGAGGTTGAGGTTCAGTTCTCTGTGCTGCACGAGGGTCAGATTCAGTTCTCTGTGCTGAACGAGGCTTGCTTATCTACTGTCAATTTCGCTGCACTATATGATAAAATGACAAATAATGCCCAATACTTTGTATTTTATGCAAGTTTGTGGTTTATATCATTCAATTATGACTGACTGAAAGCTAAGTAACTTATTTGCAAAATATGAATAGCTATGTTATCAACAATGTTACTTTAGTCTTCACTAAGTTTCTCAATTTCACATGTTGTTGTAGTCCAGTTTTTATAATTTTGATATCTGTAATTAAAATATTAAACAAACTTAAGAGATTTTATCACATTAGAAACAATTATAAAAATAGTTTTACTGATGCATCTGTGAAACAGATTCCATGAAATAAGGGCAAACGATTTATAGTTAAAAAACATGGGTTAAAATCATGAAATCTCAGCTACTTACTGAAGTGTATCCTCAATTCTCTCAGTAACCGGGAGGTCATCTTGGCCATCTAAAATATAATGGCATTGCCAGTCTTACCAAAGCGACCAGTAGGGACCAATTCTATGTAAGTACGTCTCACAGTCTGCCCTAAAACTCCATGTAATACTGGAGATCATAGTTGCCCCTAAGTTAAACTAAAAATATAAAAAACTTCATTTAACCAAATATTTTCCACACTGTTTCTACTGCCAACTTTGCCAACTGTAAATACTCAGGGAGGAGGACGTTAGAGCGAGAAAAAGCAACTACTGGCGGAAAGGTGGGCTAGTGTAAGTATGGGTCGTGGGGGGGTTGAAGAGGGATGGGATTTTTAAAATGCAGTATTAGAAAAGTGGGGCAAAAGTTTTGTGGCTATAGGAGGGTGGGGGGGAGGAGGAAAGAGGAAGTGATTGGTGGAATGAAGAAGTAAAGGGTGTGATAAAAGAGAAAAAGGTAGCGTATGAGAGGTTTTTACAAAACAGAAGTGATATAAGACGGGCAGGGTATATGGAGAATAAAGAAGGTGACACAGTGGTGAGAGAGTGCAAAAGGAGAGCAAATGATAGAGTAAGAGAAGCACTGTCAAGAAATTTTGGAGAGTGAGATAAACAGGTTAAGAAAGCCTAGGGAACAAATGGAGCTGTCAGTTAAAAACACAGTAGAAGAGCTAGTAGATGGGAGAGTGGAGGTATTGGGTAGATGGCAGGAATATTTTGAGGAACTTTAAATGTCGATGAAGAAAAAGGGAGCGGTAATTTCATGACTGGCCAGGGAGGTATAACCTCTTTTAAAGGGGTGAAGAAAAGCAGGATGTGAGTGTGGGGGAGGTGTGTGAGGCCCTTATGTAGAATGAAAAGGGTAAAGCACTGGAATGACTGGATAATGACAGACATGTTAAAAGCAGGGGGATTATTTTTATAGTGGATGGTCTTGTTGTTTAATAAATGTTGAAAGAGGGAAGGTACCTAGGGATTGGAAGAGAGCATTGTATAGTTCCTTTATATATAAGGAAGGAGGACAAAAAGATTGTAAAATTATAGAGGTTAAATTTACTGAGTAAAACCAGGTAGTGTATGGTAGGATTATTATTGAAAGAATTAGAGGTAAGACAGAGAGCAGGACTACAGATGAGGGAAGGAGGCTTTAGAGTGGTTTTGGGGATGTGTAGATCAAGTGCTGACATTGAAGCATATATGTGAACAGTATTTAGAGAAAAGTAGGGAAGTTTTCATTTTCATTTATGGAT